>CM042336.1:16926351-17038851 GCA_023566125.1 Zingel zingel | reverse complement strand
GCAGCAGGAGGAAGCTGAGGCCCTCCCATTAACACCCCTAGTGTCAGCACTAATGAGGGACACAGTGGCTGCTCTGTGTTCCCAAAACCACACACACACACACACACACACACACACACACACACACACACACACACACACACACACACACACACACACACACACACACACACACACACACACACACACACACACACACACACACACACACACCTATGTTTGAGTGTGTTTTTCTGTGGTTAGAGTTAAATGTTGGTGTACTCCACTGTGATGATGCGTAAAGCTACTGCAACAAGTGTTTTTACACAAGAGATGATTTAAGTCTGAAATGCTCAAAATGCCTCCCAACCAGCCTCCTGGCGTTGACGGGCAGCCTACATATTGTTGAAATCAAAATAAATTGGCTCCATTTTACCTATAGGCCTACTTTAATTTTATTTCGTGGATTTATTTTCGAGGTTTTCGTTTTAAAACTGGTACCATCTTATTGTAAACAGTACCCCATAACGGCCCTTTTTGTGATAGGTGTTGTCTACATAGTATTGACATGTTGGTTATTTACTTAGCCTATGTGTATACTTCGATCTGTATTTGGAGACTATAGCACGGCACCAATAGTAAGTGCACTGTTGTTAAAAAAGTGTTTCAGGGGCTCGTCCTTCATAGGCCCTCATTGGGTAAAATAGCCTATAGGCTACATAAATTGGATAAAATTCGCAAGATTTATGCTTTTCTCAAAAGATAATCTGACATTTACAAGATATATCACCAATACAATAAGAACATGATTGTGTGTTAACTTAATTCCATTTAGCGTAGGCCATGTTGATAGTCAAGATACCGTTTGTGGGAAAACAACGCGCTTTAATTGTTTGTGCAGAAATATTCTTTTGTGATTTGTATATTTTAAAATAACTAAAGTATATTTAAAAAAAACTGCTGTTCATTGCATTATTCCTACATGAGTCTACGAGATAGAAAATCACAGCTAAACATGCGGTGTATAGGCTATCTAGGCTGTGTAAATGTATGTAGTGATGACGCACACAATAAACACGGAGGGGTTGGGCTCGTGGCGCTGCAGGAAGATTTGAATGAAGCGCGCGGGGTCTGTGGGCTGAACTGTGAATTAGTAGTAGTGTTCAGAGGAGCTCGGATGCACAGACAGATATAGACAGGTATATATAGACAGGCCGATATACCGGGCAGCAACACGGGGAAACTGAACTTTACAGTTTCTTTTACATTACACATACACACACAGCTGCACAAGAAAACGTCGTATAGGCCTACTCACTGTTGATGCTGCACTGGTAGCAAAGAGACATTTATTTATATTTTTTAATTTAAGTAGGCCTAGCTACAACCAATGATGAGTAAAAGTTTTTGTTTTGTTTTTTCGTCTTTTCGGGGTTTTTTCTGGCGTATTTTTGCAGGACCAAAATCAGATGTAGCCATACATGCCTATATCCTTTAAAATGACCTTATTTATGGAATGGACCACCGAGGAAAATAGGGGAGGGTCATGTCTTTATTTTGTGTTGAGGGGGGGGTCACCCAACTTTTTTATTCATGAAAAGAGCAAAATGTCATTGTTTGGTGCATATTTATCCATGTAGCTCTCAGTGGCCCCCTACCAGATGGGTCTGACCGCATACACGGAGTTTGCTGGGGGGCAGGAGGAGCACTGCCCCCCTGGTGGCTGAAACGGGTAATTGCATTGTTTAAAAAATGAGTGGAATAATTACGCCTGGCATGACCAGATATTTTATAAATATATTAAATAACACACACAACTAAATGGTGGTAGGTAATACATCAGATTTCATGTACTGCTATAGTAAAAAAAAATAGCCTATATTACCTGGCTGACGATGGGAGCAGCAGGACGCAAAAAACGAAAGTTACTGTTGCACTAGTCTGGACATCTTGCCGTGCCAACCTTGCAACAAAGGTTTCCTGAATGCCATGTATATAAATGTGATGTCAGCTTACTAATGGATTGCGGGTTTTGTGTAGATTTGATAGAATGTGACGCTCGTATCGGCCTTGCTGGATACACCGTGACTCTGTTTGTGGATTTACTGATCACTGTGGATTACTTTTTTTTCGTGTCATTGGATTACGGCAAAATACGGATCTTTTTTCTTCACGTGTCTTAACGTTTTATGGTGAGTTTGGAGAGGCATCTCAACAGACTGTAGGTCCAACACTGATTGTTCACCGTTACATTTTAGTTGAATTTAAGCGTCTGTCTATTGCGTTCCAAAACAGCCGTGCCGCATTGGATTTCATAAGGGCGAATTGTTAAATTGTTACAATGTAATTTAAAATCTGCTTTAAAAATAAACATATATGTTTTGGAATATAATGTTCAGCTTCGGCACCTTTACCTATGTGCTAAAACATACAATGACGAAGCCTAGTGACAAGTCCATAGCAACCAGTGTTGAATTGTTATTTCCCAGTGTCCTTTGCTGAATGGTCTCAATGTTTTATTGTTTTATTTCATGTGAATACTAGTTTACTAGAGGAGTAACTTAGTATTTGAAGTAATGCAGTAATGCATAAAGTGTGCATTTAGTTCCCATGCTTATTGTGTTTACACAACAATGTTAGTGAGTAAATCTACTGAAATGGCCACCACACCATAACAGAGGAGTGTGATGTGTAAGATGAGAATGCAGAGGTTAACTATCGTACATCATGGCTGTAAAAATCGAATGACATCTGTAATTCTTTATAAGTGCAAACTTGCACGAAAGGGGAGGGCCATGCTTCTTTTTCAAATCATTTTGGAGGGTCATAGGAAAATTGTTACTGACGAGGGGAGGGTCAAGTCTTTTAGGTTAGAGGCCACAAAACTCCTCCGGTGGCACCTTAATTAAATAACGAACAGTCCCTTAAATTAGTAGACGTCATCTACGTAATACACAGACTAATAGTGCAAATGTGAGGCTATAGAGCCGTATGGCCATATAGGCTGCATGTACATTTAAGGCCTTTATTGGCGCGTGTACAAACCTATGGGTCTTATTTATGGGTGACATGTTGTGTGATTGTGCGGAGTATAATCTGAATTAAAAATCGTGCTCCTCTTGTGGGATGTTTGGCCCCCGGATGTGTCCATTCAACAAGCCAGCTGAGCAGTGTTTTGGGCATGGCGGCTACCCCTCCCCTCTGATTGGCCAGGAGCCAATTAAAGGCCCCAACACACCTGTAACCATTTCATTTGAAATATTAGGGTAATGTAAATCGAAATGACCTAAATCATTGACGAAAAAAACCACTTCCTCTTACCTGTGTTTCGGAGAGATTGAGCTGCCTCGCGAGCTCGGTGCGCTCGCGGCCCACGACGTACTGGCACCGCTGAAACTCGAGCTCGAGCCGGTACAGCTGCTCTGCCGTAAAGGAGGTCCGCGTGCGCTTGGGTCGGTCCAGGTCGAGGCCCTTCGGCAGGACGATCTCCCGGATGGTGCCTTTGGCGTCTGTTCAGAATAAAAACACAACTAAAGTCTCAGGACAACTTTGAAGGTTACTTACTACTTTACGTAGCCTATGTGTTCAGCGGACGTATGTACTCAACTGAGACTACTGTTATAAAATACAAATGGAATCATGTTTTCAGTTTTGGGCTAAGAAACAACAGATAAACACCTTTCTTTAAGACTGGAGTGAATCCATAGGCCTGCGCGGTGCCAAACCAATGCAGTATTTATGAGTCTGGCTACAGGCTTTAAAGAGAAAAAAAAAACATTGATGGATGCGCGTCTTTGAGATAAACAAGCTACATACGTGTTATTTTTAACACAAGGGAGTGTTAATAACACGTCTGTGCTATGTGAAAAAAAGCCCTATTGTCATTAACATGTGAAAATTAGCTTCACCTTTCTGCAGCCTAATTGTGCTCAAATTAGTGTCTCGTAATGGCAAATACCTAGTTTGCCCACATCACTGTCTATAATCCATATTCAGTAAATGTATCAAATATTTAGGAAAACTTCATGTTTGTTTTTGAGATTTTCCTTATAAATCTATAATGTCCAAAACTGAAACACGTACACCCTCCGTGCATTGCCTGTGTAATGTTGGACCACGTGATTGTGATCGTATGCAGGCTGTCAGTTTGGCTTATAGGTTACTTAAACATGAAAATAGCCTATATTGTGTTTTCATGAACTAAAAACTCAAATTAAAATCCTTGAAACACATCCATTGCACAAAAAGGTGGTATAGTGTTATTTCTCTTCGTGCCATTTAAATAGTTAAAGAATTTAGAGCCAATCAAAAGCTACACTCTCAGCTGTTTCCAAAGCTCTGTGCGTCAGTATCCATCCACCACCACACCACCACCACCGGGCGTTTTTGTGCCTTTTATTTTCGTAGGCCTATTTAATTTGTTGTTGGCTCGTTTGTTCCGCACTGGGATATCGGTTATTAATCTCAGTTGATTTATTTTAAGAACTGGCTACTTCGATTTTTGTTTCCAAAGATTGTCTGCAAAATCTGAAATTATTTAAATAGAAGAAAATAAACGTGGGAGTATGAAACATGGCCTATATTAAAAGGTAGATTTTAGTAAATTAAAATTATAGAGAGATATCCTGGATGGGTCGGGGTCATTACATCCCGCCCAAGCCCTCGGGTTATTGTCTATTATTATTATTATTATTATTATTATTATTATTATTATTATTATTATTATTATTATTACTTTAATTTAGTTATAATCGACCATTTTTTAAAATACGTGTTTCAAACAGTATAATATTTGTATTAGCTTTTATTGGTTTATTTGTAACTGTAGCCGGGAATGTTTGTTCGTATTTATCACACTGAATGGAAGCGTAGGCCAGACAAGACCTTCTCTTTGTCCAGGGTTTTTAGGTCATAAAATATGCAATCCAATAAAATATGAAGAGTCCTGAATTAAATATGAAACAAAACTGATTGAACCGAATATCCATATTGTTTCTATAGGAAGGAGCAACCAAAACTCTGAAGTAACTGAGTAAAATATAAGTTTATATATAAGTTTATATATAAGTTTATATATATATATATATATATATATATATATATATATATATATATATATATATATATATATATGTGTGTGTGTGTGTGTGTGTGTGTGTGTGTGTTTTAGCTGTAACAGGAAAATTGGATTTGTTTTGAAGACAGATATCTGCTTACATTAACGTTATTTTAAAGTGTAGTAATGTAGGGGTAAATAAAATATTTGAGGTACTTAAGTACAGCAGGTGTAAAGAAAGGAGAATCAGTGCGTAAAAGGAAAACCTGGGGCTGTTTTTGCTACAGCATAGGGAATATCAGTTAGTACGCCCTAACTGTATTAAACTCTTATTTCAATGACAGTGTTATAGACAGTTGCACTGCAGTGTTTGGTTAACTTACAGGCCTAATGAAACATGCCTGAGAGGTCTCCATCTTTACGCACGCGTAATGACTTTGCGTAATGTGTCGCCAAGCAAGTGAGATTCTGCGCCAGAGATGATGTAAACCCTCCTTATATTTAAATATTTAGACATACTTTCTGCAAAAATAACAGCTCACACTGTGATGGAAACATTTGCCAGCAGAGGAGGGAACCAGCGTCTGTGTGCAGACCGACTGACCTCTCGGTGACCCCGGCCTCTCTGCGGAAAACCCAAGCATCCAGACTCGGCTTAAAAAACAAATCCTGACACTGCGGGCTCAGTGCGGACTATATACGTCTACAGTATCTCCACCAAAACCGGCTCACACCCTGGTCCTTCTACAGGCCACTTTCTCCTCTGATGGACGCCATTAACCAGCGACTGATGCAGCGCAATAACGACTGTATGTTTAAGTGCCAATGATTCACGGGCTTTTACAGAGACTATATGAACACCTGCCTGCCATATTTAATGTAAAAAAAAATTACTCAGTATCAGAAAGTAATGTGATCAGCAGTAGAGAAATGTAATTTGATAAAAAGCTGCCTTACAGATGACAGTAGCTCAATAGACTATCAATAAAATAATAATCGTTAAAGGAAATGTTGTGACTATTCCTGCAGCTGCTACGATTACAAACACTGGAACTGATCGACTCTCTGAAGAAGCATACAGTTTCAAATTATTATTTGTTTATGCATCCAAGTCTCTCTCGCTTTCGCCATTTCTCCGTGATTCTCCTCCTCTCACGTTCTCTGTGTCATTTACTATCTCAAATTGCTCGTTCTTATACTAATTTGACTATTCTCTGGCTAAACGAGCAACTTATCTATATGCCAGGACACAGCACGACTAAACGTCTAATAAAAGATCAACTAACCAGCCAGAAACACAAATATCCACAACATCGAGGATTGATAGGCCGACATATTGATTCTGTCCACAGCAAACAGTTAGACACACCGCTGAAAAAGTCTTGCACAAAAATATCAGTTGCAATTTAATCTGATCTTTTTTTCTATACGGAATTCTGAAACCTTTTGCTCTTGGAAAGCATTTAATAAAAAAATATCCTTCATGCAAGAAAACTTCACAATGATTCACATTCAAAATATGCATCACATAATAATACATTTTAAATTCAAATTTGTGTCCCCCTCACAGGGTCGTTCTGTTTACGTGCTGAAATTATTACAAATGTCCTACATGCAAAAACCTTAAATAACTTACAGGTCTAGACCGATTTATACTATTTATATGTTGTGTTAATGTTATTGGACCCTTTAATCTTCCATCTAAGCACATGACACACATTTACGGTGTAATTTAATTTTATATAATTTAACGTGCAAACATAAGTGAAATACAAATATTTTTTATCTTAAAATATGACTCCAAAACGCCCTATAAAGTATATAGAAAACACATTTAATTTTAAGAGTGTTTGCAGACTGCAATGATTTCATTCAAAGGCTGCAGGGCCTCAGGAGGGCGTGGACATATTAGTAACATATTCTGTTGTGTTCATTAACATAACGTTGGCACACAAAGACAATCAGCTACTGACAAATAACCTGACACACACACACACACACACACACACACACACACACACACACACACACACACACACACACACACACACACACAGGTTATCGATGGAGAAATTTCTCCTGATTATCCTCAACAGTTTCTTTTTTTTTTCTTTCTCAGATCTGATTTTTAACCTTCAGACACAGATGTGTTACAAAGAAATTGTTCACGAGGCAATATAGTCATATAGAATATACAGGAAATCATTGACTGTTAATCTGACTAAATACGTTTTTATATTTTTAAATGAACAAAGGAGATGTCACAGCTGAGACTGTGCCAAACTGTAATTAATATTAACGGGTGTGGTGGTGTTCAATCATTTAGGTATCACGGGAGTGAGAGTAGCCTATTGTTTCCACAGCATGATGTTTATGTAGTCCACCCTGCACCAGAGGTGTTGTATTGTATTATATTGTATCTATTGTTTAGCATCCAGTCCTAGTTTTACACACTTCTGTGTTTGAATAGACTAATGTCTGCATTATTTCAGTTAATGGTATTTTCTAGTAGCCTACCATTTTGACATGTTTTAATGGGAGAAGCACAAAGAACTCCACATTCAGGATCTTTTTTTAGAAGATTTGTCCCAAATTAAAGATTTTTTTTCTTCTTTTCCTTACTTTAATTGCTATTACTGTCAACACATTGTCTGGGGTGATCCTATGACTATGATACTTATTGTTGGGATAATTGTGAATAGAATAATAGTGAAGTTAAAAGAGCCTCAATTTCCTGAAAACTCTCACACGTATGATAGCCTACTTAGATTAACGCACAGAAAAAAAATCGGTGTTTATTTTGTTTTCGTTTACTTACCTCTTACTAATATCCTCCGACAGTAGTCAGGGTCCACTCCCAAAAGTTTGTCGTGTCCGTCTTCACTGGAGGACGTCGGGGTGGACGCTGCTGTCCCCGGGGTGTCGGTGGAACTCTGAACCGGGGACCGGCTCCCTATCTCGGTGCGGCATACTGTCTCCATCCGGTCCGGACACAGCGGGTTGGGTCCACGGCGGTGGTTCCCATCGCCCATAGTCGTGGCCTGATCAAACATCTACAAGTAGCTTAAGTTGCACTCTCTAATATTAGGCTATCTCTACGTCCTTCTGTCGATGCTGCTCACCCACGTCTTTCTACTTTCTTCTCCTCTTTGCAAGTGTTCTCCAGAGACAAGAACATGCCCTCCTCTCCCTCCAAAAAAAAGTAGATCCAGTTATAAATGAACCACGCGGTCCTGCAACGGAACCGGGGAAAGCTTAGGGTCTCGCTGCATGACACACGATCCGGAGTCCAAACCCAAGTCAGCAGGTCGGAGAGGGGGTGGGGGGGGGGGGACCTCGGGATCCTGCTCTAACTATAGTAGCCAGGAGGTGCAGAAGAAATGCATGGTGCAGCTTGTAAGGTAGGCTACAAGGGGGCAACCAGATCTATGGAGGAGCGGGGAGGTGCCACAAACACACGCACACACTGCTCACCCACGTAGAAATAAAGTGAGAGGCGGCGAGCAACCCACACAGCAACGATCACAGTTCACGGGGCACAAGCCAGGGAAGAAAGTTTCTCCTGGTCTGTCCAGAGCAGCAGCCTGTTACTTCAGCCCCGGTCACATCGATTGCCTCTGCGGATCCGTGATTGCATGTTGTTGGTGGTGAGACGGCCACATAAGGGTGTCGGTGGTCTTCTGTTTTTGGAGAGAAGATATGTCTGTGTTGAAACCCTTCAGGAGGGGACTCTCGGGAAAATGGTCACATTAGCTCCCAAATAAACTCGGAGCGCTCGTGTCAGTTTTTATAATTTGCTTTACAGCTGAAACATCACGTCTGCGCGGGGCGGCTGCTACACCCTGCCTACACTAACAGAGCAGAGATGTTGTTGGTGTGTGTGGAGGATATTTGTGGTGACACGGTACACTTTACAAAGCATGAACCTCAGACGTCATTTCCTGCCCACGCAGTGTCGTCGCTGATTGGTCCGCTGGTAGGGTACGTTTTGACAAGAGGATTTGAGCGACGCTGCAGACCGGGATCCCGGAGCACGGAGACATGAGACGATGGTTGTGTGTGCTTTCCGTTCTGGAAACAGCCAAATGCAGCGCTGGCCGGGCTTCCCCGCAGCTCTGTCAGACGCTGACATTGTTTTACGGCTCTGAGTGCAAAGACAAACAGGCACAACTTGTATTCTTTTAGATCTCACTCATTCATGGGCCTCAACATTCATAATATGAAAATATAGGATCTTAAATACAGAATTGAATCAAAATACTATATTGCATAGCCCATAGGCTTATAGTGTAGGCTATATTACTGGATTTTTAATGAACATTCATGACATGGTTTAGGTATCTACAAGCCTGCAGCCAGATTTGAGGGTTGTTTAATTTTCTTTAACAGCTACATTCAAGTGTTTAGGTGCAATTTTAAATACCCTAGAGTTAATAGTGACTCAAATTCTAGGTTTGGATTTCAACAGGTTTTTTTTATGTCCCTAACTGCTGTTTCAGAAGATGAGAACAAAATCAATTGTTAGTGTTTTGTCAAAACTGTCCGTTTTCATCAAGAATATGTTCAAATACAAACATCTGTAATATCAGCTCAAAACATCACCTGTATAATCTTATTCTAAAAATAAGATATCGCCCTCAACAACTCATATTGGTCACATCCTGTTCCTTTTTTTTTTTTTGAGGATGGATACACAGCAGCAACACATACACATTAAAATATAGTCCAATACAAAAATATCACAGCCTGAAAATGAAAGAGAAAAAAAGATTGAATTAATAGTTTCATCAAAAGTTACAAGATCAACAGGTGTTCCTGTTATTTTGCCTCAAGTCTATTGTTTTATGTCATGTTGATGGCACCCTGCACTCCTGCAGAACCCCACTGGTAACACACAATCTCTTCTGAGTAATAAAAAAAGAGCATAAATGGAGGTTTTTATTTGTTTTCCATTGCAGATAAAACATCTCATTCACAGTCAATGGCTACCATTTAGCCTGTATGCAGAGCCATCTTCCTTAATCACCAGCCCATTTCTGGTGTTGATGGTGCAGCCTGTAGTTTGTTGTGATTGTGAGATGATTTCAGTTGCAGGAATGACTGAAACACTGGCTGGAATTTTCTCTATACAGGTGAAACATCTTTGAAAACACTGCGGAGAAGAGGGAAAAAGGATTTTGAGCGGAATTATATAATTATAGTTTTGCCATGTGTGTTTTTTCTTATTTTTCTTATCCGAGGCCGTAATTACTGCACACAGCCATGGGTCGTTACTCCTTTCAGCTGGCCTAATCTCACAGAGGATGAATAGAAACTGTCAATCAGACGCTCCACTCAGCAGCGAGACAAGAGGGGACTGATTGCTGCTGCTGTGCTGCGACACACACACACACACACACACACACACACACACACACACACACACACACACACACACACACACACACACACACACACACACACCTTTTCTCTCCAGTGTTTTTATTTCAATTTACAATTTTTACTTCTACTACGTCTATATATTTTCTAAATACTGCTCATATTTTGATTTCAATCTTTAGGCGTATTAAGGAAACATTTTTGTGTCATTCTGTGGTGTGATTATAATATTTTAGCAATCGTCATTTTATAGCTGCTGCTTTTGCTGCACAATGTGTCATGTGTCATTTGCAGCACTGACTGACACCTCTTTAGTATTTCTTGGGAACCTGATGCACAATGTATAATACCCTAAATAAGTAGAACAAGTTCATAGTGATAGATAGATAGATCGCTAGATAGATAGATATGTGTATTCCCCACTGATTCAGTTGGTCTTCCTGGGAGACTAATAATATGCACATAGGCTATAATAAAAAACAAAATAAAAATGAAAACGCAGTTTAAAACAGGAAGATAGAAGGAGCGCTACCGCAGGTCCTTTATTCCAGCAGCAGTCAGACTCTTTAATGCAACATCATAATGTAGCACTGCTAAGCTGTCTCAGCAATATGAGCCATCACTGGACAATATTCTGCACTATGCATATTTATATATTTGTTACTCTCTGTTACCTTCAACTGTGTAATATGTCATCTTTACTCGTCTGCACCTCATCTGTATATAAGTGTTTATATATTGTCTGTTTATATAAGGGTGTTTATTGTGTAAATATGTGTGTTTTATTACTACTATTATTATTATTATTATAACTAATTCTATTTTTCCATTTCTTATACTTTACTTCTATGTCTACTTAATGTGTAGGCTATTTGTGTTATTCTGATGTGTGTACATTTTTTTCTTTTGAGCTGCTGTAGCACAGGAATTTCCCCAGTGTAGGATTAATAAAGTCTATCTTATCTTATTTTATCTTGTTTACACAATATTAACATAAAGGCTACTGTAGATGTAACTTGCATAGGAATTAATGATGCATCAATTAAATTACCCAAACAGTATAAAACAGATTAATCTGACCAGCTGCAACATAAACATTATGTTTACATGTCAATGCATCAATAATCTTGTATAATGAGAACTTTATTTTGCTGATAGTACTTGTAAGCACAACTTTTACTTGTAACAGAGTATCTTAACATCATTGTGTTACTTCTTCCGACCACATCTTTATTTATCACGTTTCAATCAGTGGCCATGTCTTTTTTTTTAATTACTTCAGTAGGATAGATTAATAACCACGTTTCCCTACTTTTGAATTTGTTATGGCAGTTCTCTCTGCCCTGAGGAGATGTTTACTTTAGAATAATTTTCATAATTGATGATCTGAATGCACTGTCATCTTTAAATCATGCAGTGCAATCAGGGAAAAAAAAACTACTCATTTATTCCCTGATGATGATCAAACCTAAACGAATTCCCCTAAACTTCAACTCCATTTTATATGAATCATATTTCTGCTCCACTCAAAATTCCAATTACTGCATTACTGCAGATCCTGATGCCTTTAGCCAGAGTAAAAACCCACAACTACTCTCTGCCTGTATTTGCCCGCAGGCAACAAATGTGTACTTGAACCATGCACCGATTGCCTCATCTACGGCCCCCCCCGCCCCGGATTGCGGCCTCGTGGAGATGAATCTGATCAATCAGATCAATCAGCAGAGATTACTGTAATCCCAGAGGTCAGAGGGAGGCCACCGGGCCACTCAGAGTTCACACATCCCACACAAGCTCCAGACAAATCTGTGGAGGAATGGCAAACATTTGGCCGCATGTTCGAGTCCATAGAGGTGTTTTTTTAGGGAAAGATTCATTTCAGATGATTTATGCAATCTGGTGTATATAGCGTTCAGTTTAGACTCAGTCATCAGAAAAATAAGATTTTTGTCACAACGAATGTATGTAGACTATTTATGATTTCCCAAGCCTTTATAAGAGGCAGTAATATTGAAAAGGTGCCTTTTTTAAATAGCGAAGCACGTTATGTCACTCACAAGCAGTTGTGATATTAAATAATGTAAATTATTAAATATAGGTGAAAATAGGTTAAAAAAAATGCGTTGGATCTAGTATGAAAAGTCGTATAACTGCTGCTGCTGCTTACATTTTACTCTCAGAAGGTCATAAACTTCACTCAACTTTTGTTTACACACGGTAACTCGAACTTTCCTGCTGTGTTAGTCAAAGTCAGATCACTGAAATAATGTTGCCCAGTACAGACGCAATTTATCTGCTTTATGAAGTAGAGTGCACAAATAAGGAAACACAAGAAAACTGCAAATGAAGAATCTGTAATTCGTTCAACCAAATGGCTAAAACATAAACAGGGCCACCGTGAAGAACTGCAGTTAAGTAAACGGAATTTAGTTCATTTTATAGGAATTGTCATGAGAAGAAAATGAATGCTTTGTTTTTAACGTATAGGTACAGGGCTACATGTGAGTATAACAATAAGCTTTTTAGTCTATCAGGAGTTTAAATTTATATTTACTGACTGTCAGTGAAGTCTTCCGTTTGATAGCTGCCAAGCACCACGATGTCAATCAACAAAATACTGATCAAATAATTTGATTTTACACTTTCATAGTGCATAATCATAGATGCATACTGTACATATTAAACTAATAAAGTAATATAAAGATGTGTAAGTCGAGCTACAAGTTATAATGTACATAGTTTTAGTATTAGGCTAATATTTCTCTCTTTTAACCTAGAGCTCGAAGTTTAAATATAGCTATTTATTACCCACACACATCAACACGTGGGTTATTTAGACGTTGCCGCTGCAACGAGCTCAAAGTTGATGTATATTTACTCCAAATGAATCCTGACCCAGACTGTAGCCTGTACACCACCAATAGCCTATAGTACCACTGTAACAATCAAGTGTTGTGTAGCCTAATTAATGCAAACTGCGAAACTGTTCTTCTCCCCGTCACAATTTGAAAGCATTGTCGATACAACACACACCTGTGGTGTTCAAATAAAATCAAACAGTAAGAGAAAGAAATATACTTCACATGTGCAAGAGTGGGAAAAAAAAGAACCAATAACGACGAAGTGAAAAAGATGTCTTGCTCTTTGTTTACTAAATGGATCCCTCCGCAGCTCTGCACCGTTAGCAGACTGTTGAAGGTTGTGTCAGCAGCAGCGGGGCTGGGGCTGCTGTGTCCGGGTTTAACTCAGGACTCCAACTGTCCCACTGTGCTGAACTCGCCACAGTTCTTTAAACTTGTGTTCATATCTTCGCAAACATCACTCAATCAATCCTGATTTATTTTGGATTGCCAAATGTATATTTAATATTTTCAAAAAATTAAGTTAAGTGCTATACTGATGCATTTAGAAGTTTTTAATTAGCATTTTCAATAGCAATGGTTATCTAAGATTGGTCCTCACCTTATTTTTTTGTAGAATACTTTGTCAGAAGCGCCAATCTGGAAATTAAAAGTTTTAAATGTATAAGCTTTAAAGTTGAGTTTTTCAGCACAAACTTACAGTGCTACTCTAATGGCTCCTAATGCACTTTTGTCCTTAAATATTCATAATTATCTTTATAATGTGGACTTAAATGGCAGCTGGTTATTGAACAGCTAAAACTAACGTTTCTTTGTTATCTACATCCACACACAGACTGCTTAGCCTGTCCTTGTCATGTCCTACTCAACTGTTATAGAATATAATGCCTTTTATTGTCATTATACCCATGTTCAACGAGATTAAAGGAACTCCTTTTCCAGTGTGTTAACGTTTACGTAAGATAAATGATGTGCTGTTTTAGTAGTAGTGGAAGGTTGCACTGTATACATTTCCGCCTGTTAATTATCAGTCATGATGAGGCTGTTGTAAGTCCAGTTGCTGCCAGTTTAACCAACAACCTCACATTTCACTGATTAAAAAGTTGTTTCTTTAGCACATTCACCACCTTCTAATTCCTTTTTTTTGTGTGACATTTTTAGGCCTTTATTTGACAGGACAGCAATAAACGTGAAAGGGGGAATAACATACAGCAAAGGGTCGCAGGTCGGAGTCGAATCGGCCGCCGCAGCGAGGACCAAGCCTCTGTACATAGGGAGCACGCTCTACCAGGTGAGCTAACCAGGCGCCCGACCAATTTCTAATTCTAATTTAAAAAAAAAAAACATTTTGCAACTAAAATTTCCTAACCAGACCGAAATTCTACATATCTCTATTCTTCCAGAACCTTGAAAGCACTTATCCAAATCAAGTATTTCTTCATTTGCAAAAAGCCTTACATTAAAAAGTACAAACCGTCCATATTTGAATCTAATCAAAGAGGGTGAGGCAGATAAATACAGGAAGCACAAAAAAAAACATTTCTTTGGACTTTAGGGTTCATCAGAAAACACTGATGTTTTCTATGCAAATCAGTCTCTAAAAGTATGAAGCAACAAAGGAATCCAGACTTGACTGTGATCATTGGAAACATCTAATTAGCACTTAGCCTACAAAAGAGAAAAGATTTCAGTCTCTTCAATATTTGTGTTAAGCTCACAAAATGTTTTCAAGTGGCGTGATTCTTCTATTTTAAATAAAATTTCTGACTGAACACAAGTAAAAAGTGATTTTGTACCTCAGATGAGAACAGTGACTGAACAGAAGTTTCAGTAAAATGGCAACAAATATGTTGAATGTTAAAAACAGCTATATTCCCACACCTCTGGGGCTGATTTTGGTCTCTTGGGAAAGTGTACACACTCACGTTGCTAAATACAGTGTTATCAATTAAAGTTTTAGTTAAAATGACCAGTTAGTTTTTGCTCTTTGAACATGTAAACTAGTTAATCTTATAAAACCCCAAATTCTAAGAAGACTTTCAAATTAATCTGAAATGTTGATTTTTTTTTATCTTACATGAGAATATATTGTGTGTAACAGAGGTGACATCAGTGCAGCGGTGTAGACTGCCACCAAGTGTTCCTGCTGTGAACTGGCTGAAGAGGCAATAAGTAACAAAACTCAAACATACACTTAACTTTTATTCATTTTTGATATTCAGAAATACAAACCACAAACACAGAAGACGGATCTCAAGAAATACACTGCTACATTCTTGAAACAGTAACCTATTGAGTGTTTCAAGCCGACTTTGACCTATTACAAGCAAACATCAAATACATCTATTTAATCTACGACGACAGCTTGTGGTCCACTATGTAGAGACATTTCACACAGAATGATTTCCTTTAAGGCTGATTTATTCAATAGGGTATAACAAAACAAAATGTTGATTCACGCAGAATGACGACAGTGCAGCCAGATCATGGCACAAATGTGAAAAAAAGCAGAGCTGAAAAGTGATCATGAACTCTCTGATCTGTACTCGTACTGTGACAGGAGCGATGGGATTGAGAGACAGATCCACCTGTTTGAGGGGATTTAACACTGTCTGGTGGGTGCAGGATGTGCAGGAGATGGTAAAAAAACATGGGACTCAAGCTAAATGAGAAACAGGACGGTATAATGAAAGGCACTTTGCGTCGCATGTGTGCTCTGAAGGCTTTATGAATGAATTCAAACAAAAGAAACAAATCCTTCCCGAACTCTGCTGAAGTGGCTGCAGCAGTTTTATTAAAGGGAAAATCCACCCAAAGCACAAAATAATGCAAAGACTATTTTTATTGTCGATTAATCTAATGATTATTTTCTTGATTAGTGGTCTATCCAAATTCAGAGAATAAGGGAGCAAATGTCCTGGTGACGTCTTCAAATATCTTGTTTTATTGAACCAACAGTCCAAAACCCAGATGTATCACATTTAAATAAAGAAAATCCTTACATTTGCAAATCTGGAACCAGAGAATGTTGACATCTTGGCTTGAAAAATGTCTTAAATCATTAAATAATTATCAGAACAGCTGCACATTAAGTTTTTTGTTGATTGACTGATCAATTAATCAACTATACTTTATTTCGTCTCTATGTAATAGCCTTAAAAAAGTCTTGTTTGGTTGTACCTTTTTTTTTTATTTTGTGAAAAGTGGCAAAACATAACGACATGCCATTATATTTGCAGCTCAACAACGTAGAAGTTTGGTAGCAGAGATCTAAAACATAGACACTAATCATCAGAATTTGGTGTCAGCTCCTTACAATGAAGGACAAAGCACTTCTTTTTAGATGCACTATTTCACACAAATGTTCATAATCATGCAGCGAGATCATCCCAGAAAACAATACCTCAGTAGATTAATGCCATATAGCTAGCGCACATGTTTTTAAGCATTATTCTTTTCTGTCTTCTCTGTTTCTCAGAGGAAAGCCTCTCTTTTCATTATTGCTGCTGCAAATACTTTCCTCCAATACACCTATTAAAATACGTTCACACTCTTTGGGATTTCCTGGGAAATGCAGAAAATGAAAAGTACTAGTTATCACAACAGGAACTTCACATATTAAAGCTCTATAACTTTAGCTTTCCATACAGTGGTCTGCAGGGCCACCTTGAGGTTAAACAGAAACATTACAGGCTCCACATTGTTAATCAGTTCAACTCTTTTTAGTTTTTTCCTGAATTGTGCAGGTTTCTATTTATTTAAACTACTAGATTAATAAAAGAGCCCTTGTTTACTCCCTCACCTATAAATCCATATGGGACTCAGTTTGCACAACAGGAAAAGAGTGAACTGGAGCACAAGAGGCGGTGAAAAGGGATCTGAAGCTGCACTGATTCAAAGAGTGCTGCTGCCCTCTAGAGGTTCAGTAAGGAAAACACAGATTAACAGAATACATCATGGTGACAAACAAGAATTGGAGGAAACTGACAAACTGTTGAGATGCTGTCTATGTTGTGAAAGTTGCAGCAGAGGAATGTGTTTGTATGTTAATGTTCTCAGAACGCAAATATCCAATTTCTCTGAATCCAACACTGAACGCTGTATGTACATTATGTGGCACTAAATCATTTGTGTGTACACACTTTCCTATTTGATGTGTGTTTAATTTGGTAGGGGTACACTTCAGTGATGGCAGGTGTGTCTGTGTGTGTGTGTGTGTGTGTGTGTGTGTGTGTGTGTGTGTGTGTGTGTATTTCAGGTGTAGGGGAGCAGGAGCTTTAGTCGAATCCTTGCCAGTCGCTCTGTTCAGAGTCATACTCCAACTCCACCCCGATGCAGCGGACTCCCTCCAGCAGCATGGGCGTACCGTGGTGACGATCTAGATAAGTGACCGAGAGAGAGAGTGAGAGAGAGAGAGAGAGAAATAAATTCACTAATCCAACAGATTCATGAAACACTTTCTCAAAGCTTAGCGAGCAATGGGCGAAATACTTTGGTCTGCCATTTTCATCCATAGGTATTAGACGTGGTCATACAGACTAAGGTGTTTCCAGGATCAGATACCGCCTGTATCCTTGGATAACCACAGAATTCTTAAATCTAACGAAAAAGCGGGATATGGCTTTAAAATCTGCCATTAAATCTAGAGCAAGCAGAGACAGACATACTTTCACTATGCTACGGAATAGGGTAGTCAAAGAGATAAGGATGGCCAAAGCAAACTTCTTTTTGACCATAATTAAAAAAGCAGGAAGTAATACTAAAATTATTTGGAGCCAGTTAAGAAAACTAATGGGACATAATGTTAAAATAATGCCAAATCACTTGAACTTGTTAGTGGAAAATTAATAAACAAGCCAGCTGAAGTAGCTGATGCTCTCAATAATCATTTCATTGATTCAGTAGAAAATATCATCAAGTATTTTTCCTCTGAATATAAGAATACTCCTTGCCAAGTCAGACAGATAGAACCAGCATTTAATATAGAATATATCACTGAGGCAGATGTTATGAGAGTGATTCGATCTTTGAGGCCATCTCGAGCGAAAGATGTCATTGGTATGAACACTATTATGTCGAAAGATCTTTCTGAATCATTAGTCTACCCAATTACGAAAATTGTTAACCTTTCATTTGACCAAGGATTGTTCCCAAATGTGTGGAAATTAGCTGCAGTCTTTCCTGTATTTAAAGGAGGTGATCGCTTGTCTATCTGCAACTACAGACCCATTAGTATCCTGCCGGTGTTTTCCAAGGTGGCTGAAAAACTTGTCTCTGAACAAATGACAAATTATTTAAATACTAGTTCCAATCCTTTACACCCAAATCAATTCGGCTTCCGTATTAATCATTCAACAGAAACAGCCAATTGCTATTTCGCTGAAAAAGTCAAGTCACTGTTGGATCGAGGAGGAGTTGTTGGTGCTGTTTTTCTAGATTTAAAAAAAGCCTTTGATACCATCAATCATGAAGTTCTTCTATCTAAATTACAAATGTTTAACTTCTCCGCAGGCACAATTAAATGGGTAGAATCTTACTTAACACATCGGACTTAGTTTGTTAGAGTTAGGAATCATCAATCAGATGTTATTTCCATGTCTGCAGGTGTCCCGCAGGGCTCAATCTTGGGTCCACTTTTATTTTCTTTGTATGTAAATGACCTGCCAAATGTTTGTCTTAATGCCAACATCCAAATGTATGCAGATGACACAGTAATCTTTGTACATGCTGACAATGCAGCTCAAGCTGCTGATCTGCTAACAAACTCAATGCAAAAGATAACAGAATGGCTAAATCACAATTGCCTTCAACTGAATGTATCCAAAACTGTATGTATGTTTTTTAGTAAATCTAAAAGTCGCTGTGCAGAACCGGATGTAGTCGTAGCAGGGGAGAGACTACAAGTTGTCTCAAATTTTAAATACCTTGGAGTATACATTGATAACAATCTTGATTTTAAATCACATATTAAGAAGGTTTGTAATCGCATTAAGTTCAACCTGGCAAACTTTAGACATGTCCGCAATTGCATGTCAACAAGGGCTGCAATGATGTTTATGCACGCTATGATTTTATCCCATATCACCTACTCTTTGACAACCTGGTCACAAGCAAGCAACACTTCTCTCAAACCACTACTCTCCCTATATAAAAAAAACTCTTAAAGTACTTGACAGGAAACCCATATATTATCATCATTGCCATGTTTTAAAAAAATACAATCTTTTAAGTTTCGAAAATTTGATTAGATATACAGATCTTTGTCTTACGTACAAAATTCTACATGGACTGGCTCCTCATGTATTGAGCCAGTTTGTAAACACAGTACCAATGTGATGGTGTGGACATTTCTGTTGCCTGTTTGGTTCATTTCTATTGCCTTGTGTAGTTATTTCTGTAGGTTTCCTGTGTTTGTATATTTATTCTGTATTTTTCTGTCGTGTAAATTAACCTTGTGTTGTATTTCCCGGTTTATGTTCTATTTCCTGTTTTATTTTGACAGTCTGTGTTTGATCTTGTCTTGTCTAGATTTACTTTCGGTTTTCCCGCCTTGTCTGATTGTCCTGCCCCGCCCTAATGTGCTTCACCTGTTGTGTCACCTGTCCCTCGTTTGTTCATTACCCCTTGTATTTAACCCCCTTGTTTCCTTTGTCTCTTGTCAGATCATTTTGTTTACTCGTGCCGCCTGTGTGTATCTCTCTGTGTTCCGTCCTGTGGATTTTCCAAGCCTTTGCTCTGCCGTTGTTTTTGTTTTATTAAAAATCATTGAGCTCACACCATCTCCTGCCTGCCGTCTCCCTCTGCATTTGGGTCCACCATCTCTCACCATGTCACAACCAAACGCTTACAGATCTACAAGAAGTGCAGCAAGAGGTGACTGCATTGTCCCGTTGAGGAAAAGTGCATTCGGTCAAACAGCTTTTTCAGTCAACGTTGCTCGTGAATGGAACCTCATTCCAACTCACATTAGAAATTTTAAAACATACATTTCTTTTAAATTTAACTTAAAAAAGTGGCTAATAGGTAATCAGGACTGTCGACATTACATGTAGACACTAAATCTTGCTGCTACTTTGTCTTTTCTGTCCTGCCTGTTGGTGCCACTTGTGCTATGCCTATGAAGTTGTCTGTTATATGGACTGAACGTTTAGAGTGTGTGTGTGTTGGTATTGATGTTGATAATGACAATCTGTTCTTGTTTATATGTTGATTATGAAATGTTTTTAAATGTTTACATTTATAGTCAATTTTACTTGTATTGGGCTAAACCTGTATGTACTATTATAATCCTTTTATCTTTTTAGGTGTGACGTTGTACGATCTGTCCAGGGACAGCAGATGTAAAATAGCCTTTTGGCTAATTCTGGCACATTTTAAATTTTTAATATGTATTATTAGTGTGCATTGTCCCTGTTAAATAAACCTGAAACAAATAAAAAATAAATAAATCCGTTACCTTTGAAGCTGAAGTCGCTCTGTATTACAACAATGATACCATTCTGCCATCCTTCAAACATTTTCTAATATCTGTAATAAGGAGAACAGCTTCATTCCCCAGGCTGACAGGAAGCTCAACACCCTCCCCTCCCCTCTGCCCCCAAGAACTCTGGACTTTGAACCCCACCCCATCAGGATCAGCACCGGCCACTTTATAAAAAAAGAAGACACTCAGGAACTCTTCCTTTTATATTGCACACTTCAATGTCTTTATCTTTAGTTTTCTGTACTGTTTGATTTTTCCTGACATTTGCACTATTTAGAATGTATTACTGTATTGTACATATTACTTCTCTTTTTTATTGTATATATAACTTATCTTTATTTATCTTATTTGTATATATTTCTTATCTTTTTATTTTATACTTGTTGTACGTGTCCTTATTGCACCGTGGGTCGGAGAGAAACGTATTTTCAATTGCTCTGTATGTCTGGCACATATTGCAGAATTGACAATAAAGTTGACTTGATTTTAAACAATATTTGGCTTGTCTGGGAGCCTCAAGCTGGGAGCTTCAAAGTAGCCTGGTTACCCCTGGTACTACAGTATATCTGGAATAACCAGGAGACCCCTTTCTGACAATCTCAGGCTGCTTTGTGCTAAAAAAAGGACTGAACGTGTTGTCTGACCACTTTGGAAGGCAAAAGTGTTATGTGCTAGCTAAGTGGAAAGCCGGCCGTGATAGAGAAGCGGGGAGACGCAATATATATAAGTATAGGGATAACAGCAGACAGTTCCTCCTGAAGGACATTTATAGTGTGGCCCTCAGTTGTTCAGATAAACAGTAAAAGAAATAGTTGTACCAAGAATGAAAAAAAGAGAGCTAACGAGAGAAGTTCAAACCCTGGCTCCTCTCACCTCTGTACAGCTGGCCAATCACAGTATGAAGAGGGTGTAAATGTCTGATTATTGGTTTTGCAAAGTTACAGAAATGGACACAAATGGACACAGCATCCCCAATCCAAAGTCAGAAAGGCACAGGAGGAGAGGGTTTCCAAACACTATCTTCCACCTGACAAGTACAGTAGCTGATGGAGTACACTGGTGCCTTCACATGTTGCCCGCAGTACCTTAAACATGATTAGCATTAAAACTTACAGGATGCCAGTGAAGGGATGCAAGCATGTGAATGATGTGTCCTCTTTTTTCTTTTATTTGTTATTAAAGTCTTGTCGAGCATTTTGAAAACGCTGAAGAGCAACTGACTTTTGGCTGAGACGCAAATGAAGAGCATATTTCTCAAGAGGGTTAAAACTGAGCTAATTCTGTCTCCATTGAACCAAACAGTCACTCATTGTCCGTTAAAAGATCACACATATCAGTCACAAACTGTAATAATATAATCCATGTGTGCACACAGCATGTGATAAAGGACTGACTAAGAAGCTCCGTTTAGTGCAACACTTCCCCGTCAACCCCCTCTGAACTGGAAGTATCTGCTTACATGCAGTTTTAGGCCCTCCCATGTGGAACACAGGAAGCTCCCTTTTGAACGGCTCTAGTCTCAAAAGCTGCAGAGCAGGACACAATAGATAATCACAGAAATCAGAACAGGAGTCCAAACTATTCACTCTGTACTGTTACGAACTGATCAACCTCTTCAGTTCTCTGTCGTGGTGATTATGAACAAGGCAGTGTTGGTACATAATGCATGCATGCATGCTGAATTAAACATGTACAATGAACATTTATTAACCTCTTGTGATAGAAAGTGATAAATTTTCAACCCTTTTTTCATGACTCAATGTTAAATTTTGGTAGTGCACTTGCAACACATATGGATGCATTGGTGGTTCAGTGGTAGAATTCTCGCCTGCCACGCGGGAGGCCCGGGTTCGATTCCCGGCCAATGCAACATGCTTTTCTTTTCCCCCTGCCCATTTCCATAGTGTAAGAGAGTGGGGGTAATGACTGCAGACACATAAATATACTCAAAATAAAAGAGTACTTATTTTCATTAGGAATGCAACAAATGGCTATATTCAGTATCAATTAATAATTTTTTGTTTAACTGTTTGATAACCCTAACCCTTTGAATTGTCAATAAATAGGGAAATCGCCCTTTACAATTTCCCAGAGTCATCCCAAGATGACATCTGAGAAGCTGGAACTGGTAAATATTTGCGTATTTTTACTCGATAAGACTTGAGTAATTAAGCGATTATAAAAAGAGTCACTTTTTTTTTGCCAGTTGATTAATTGATTTACTGTTTCCGAACTAATGATCACAATAAATACAACCTTTAAAGATATTAACAGGCTTCAGACAATCCATTTATGAAGATTGAAATGTTTGTTTTAAACATGTATGTTCAAATTATTTAGAACATTAACATTTAACTTTAAAAAACATTAATCACACGCATTCAGCCACTGATATAAACGCAGTAGTGCAGCTAAGAGTAACAGCAGAGCTTAATCCTTTGATCTGGTCATCATCCAGGCCTCAATTACACACAGACATCTGGACAGATGTTCAGACAACGCTGCGTGAGTAAAAATAAATACTCCCCAAGACAACCACCATTCATCCTCAAGCACATATGTGCATGCATACAAAAACACACACTAGCTCTACTATATATACGCCGGCACTAACGGAAACACACATTCATCCTCTTTAACCAAGTCTCCATCTACTGACACAACTGCCAGCATCTAACTCAGGCTTACTGACACTGATTTAAGTGGAGAAAATGCTAATTCATTACAGGCTCTTCTCTGCCTCAGGGAGCTTTACAATAGCAGAGACCAGAAAAATAATCTTACAGTGTAGGAGATTTGTTTTTACAGTCTTTCTGTACACCTAAAGAAGAACTTTTTTATAAAATACCAAGGATTTGATCCCCTTTCTTCAGATTTTAAAACAAACTTATATCACATGAGTTTTTTTGTAAAAACAAATGCAAACCACATTTTGCTTCCTATTTTTAGTGCTGTTAAAATGACCCACTGTACAGAGTCACCAGTAGGAGGCAGTAGCACACCGATTACAGTTTTTCTCAATCGCTTTGGCACATTTACTGAATTGTCAAAACTCACAAGTACAATCCTCACACCATGTGGTACATTCAGCAAATCACTCTATGTGACCTGCAAAAGGAGATTACTCAATCAAAATAATTAACTCGTTTCAAATGTAAATAAATCCATCAATGAATAAATCACTGCCATCCATACAAAAGGTTCTTTTACCATTGCTTAGACCAAGACAGTCAAAATGCAAAGACATCTTGTCAAATGACAGTGTACTCTAAAAGTGTGACCGTGACCCTGTGTAATATTGTCCAGTTGCTAACATTGTATATTCAGGCATTTATCGACATCACACCTGATATCCTCCCTTGCAGTGCAACGAGGGAAAAACATGACGCAGCCACCCCTACAACAATCTGCTGTGATATCTTCACCTGTCACCTGTTTGCATTTGGTTTCTCTAATTTGAGCAACCAATTGAATTGTAATGTTCTGTTTAAAAAAAAAAAAGTAGGTCAGTCAATTAACCCTTGTGTTGTCTTCGTTTCAACCTTGAAAATTGTGACTCTTTTTTCACAATTTGTTTTTGCTTTTTCCAATGTTTTAAATGTTTCTTCTGCGCCTTTTCAGCGGTTATTTCTACATCCAATATTTTCTGATATAAAACAAAAATGTTAAAACGGGCCAATGTGACCCGAAGTCAACACAATTAATCGATTGTTGAAATGTATTAGCAGCTATTTTGAAAGACGATTAATTTTTAAGTCATTTTTCAAGACTCCTTCCAGCTTCTCACATGTATCTGTGGGTTTTGGACTGTTGGTCAGACAAAACAGGCAGTTTAAATAATTAACGTTGGGCTGTAGGAAATTGTGATTTGTGACAATTTTTTTAACATATTTGATAGACCAAAACGATCAACTGAGATAATAATTATAATCAATAATAAACTACCACGGCCCTGAGAGGACCATCATCTGGCAGTGCCTGTAACCGGCTCACAGTCACCTATTCGCGGCTAAACAACTGCTGCTAGTAGCCGGTGTCCAAGAGCTCTGTAGCGGCTAAATACAACCAGCTGCTCAGATTTTATCGTTCTATGGCCCTATAGACTGTTCACGTTAATTCATTTTATTAAAAATAAAATAAATTAACGCAAACAGTCTATATAGTGAATTTATCGTTCTATGGCACTATAGACTGTTCACGCTACTGTGCTTTACTTAGTTTAAAATAGCCTAATTCTATTTTAGGTATATAATATATGGTCTATTGGTGAAGTAGCATTGATCACTTTGAGGGGGGGATACATTTTGTTCCTACCGGGAAAAATTATTCAGCAGAGGCAGGGATATGTAGACCAGAAATGGGGAAATCCTACGTACCCCCCCCATCCCCCCGGAAAATTGCATCCTGAGCCTTACTATAAATATAAGAAGGGCAGTAAAATGTTGAGTTTTAACAGCACAAAGTTTTCAATTTTGATGTTTCCACTCACGTTTTGTGCAAAACACTTTCAGTTCCCCAACAGTTAAACAAGCCAACAAAAGCTAAAGCGATTATTATTACTTATATCTGTAAAGTAGCCTCACCCATGACTCTGGCGTGAACTTTGACTTTAACACAGATGTCCTGGTTGGTCTCGCTCTGCAGCAGCACCTCCTCACACAGAACTCCCTCCTGCTGGGCCATGTACTCGCACGTCACCTTCAGACCTCCTGGGAAAAACACACACACAGAGAGAGAGAGAGAGAGAAAGAGAGAGAAAGAGAGAGAGAGAAAAACGAAGAAGAAGAGAGATTGGATTTCCTCTTTATTGCAGAGTTTTTCACTCTTTTTTTTGTATCTCTCTCTGCGTGAGGCGATGTTTTGAATATGGCTCAGACTGATACTAGACACACAATCATGTGGTCAAGAGAACAAAATGATGGGAAAACCCATGAACACAGCCGACTTACACACACACACACACACACACACACACACACACACACACACACACACACACACACACACACACACACACACACACACACACACACACACACACACACACACACACACACACACACACACACACACACACACACACACACACACACACACACACACACACACACACACACACACACACACACACAGGTAAACATAAACTCCGCTGTTGACATCAAATACACAGCTCCAGGCACAGAATGTAATATAACGAGTGGCAGTAAGCTGAAGGTAAAGGTCAGTAACTTGCTTTAGTTACAGGCATTTAGTGGGAAGGACTCCCAGAAACATTAGAGGATCACCTTTGGCCCAATTTAGCAGGTTTGGTGGGGAGGGGGGAGTCCAGTAAAGAGGGTTTACCACCTCTGACAGCACGACGAGTGACAAGAATTCAAGACAAACAAAAGTGTTTAACAGTGAGTTTTGTTGTAATGATTGACGGCTTGCTGAGCGAAATACTGTCTCAGCTGTCTGTTCCTGTAATCCTCAGCCATCTGGTGACACCGGAGCAGCCTGTTACAGTGCCGCTGAGAGTCACTTGTAAAGTATTTGATATTAGGTCTGCCTGCAATAAAAACAGGCACATACTAACTTGTTTTTGCATTTGTAAATTACTAACTGAATAAATGTTGCATTGTATGGGGATTAGGGAAGATAACTAAAATTAAGAAAAGTAATTAACAGGGGATTTATGTAATGAATGACATTTAAGTGCTCTTCAAGGAACTTTAGATCTGCTGTGACTTGCACTTTAATATCTGATTTTACTGTTGTGGATTGACTATTTTTATTTGCCTCTGGCGTTTATTATGTCACAATGCGATCAAATGTGTTTTATTATGTTGTGTTCTTACCATTTTGGTTTTTACTTTGTGATGTCCGGATTACTGGCAAGAGGATTTTTCATCTGTAAAATGTCTAGTTCAGTTCATTTTGTGGTCCCAACTTTAAAAATAAAAGTAATTAAAAGGGGTCCTTGTAAATAATTCATGTTTATGCTTATGTTAAAAATTACGATATACTCCATTATTTGAATTTTGTTTTTTATATTAGCCTTAAAAACAGTATCAGTTGGGCTGTATTACAAAGTAATCCTGAAGTATGGCATTGACAAATTACCTTATCCAACCTGCACTTACAGCAATTAAGCTTTAGAGGAGTAGCGAGTGAATTACAGACTGTTTTGCCCTGGATGTGGCATTTTGGAAGAGTCGTCAGACCTGTGTGCTGCCTGAAAGATAAGACTGCAGACACTACTAAGCAAACTAGGCTCCCTGTCGGTCTTTCTCCAGCTAGTGTGCAGAGTCCAACAAAGCTGCAATATACAGTTCACTGTTCCGTGGTTGATAGACTTGAATAGAATTCAGGGCATGGTGTGAAGTACGTTCTTTTATATGCACTCTCTGCTGTGTTTATTCATGTTTTTTTTTTTCCTCCATGATCTTACCCTCTGGTGCCGGTGTGATATCAGTGATCCGGAGGTGTGGACTGGGTACTGGTGCTGGACATATATCCTTCCCCAGAGCTGGGACCTCAGGCAAGGTGAACACTATTTCATACCGGTGCTGCGTCTTTAGGAAGCCAACCTACAGTGAGAGAGAGAGAGAGATATTTAAAGAGTTGAAAGGGAAAGAGACAAGTAAAGAAAACAATGGCGGTCTTTCTCTCTCCCACAAAGTTTGGACTAATCCGACTGTGACATAGGGAGAGGGAAACAGGCTTTGGCTTGGCCTCACATGGCATAGTGCAAATCCATTACAGCTCAATAATAAAGGACTAATTTCTATGAGAAAAATGGATAACTAATTCTCATAAGCCTTACACGGTTGGGCTGAGTTTTCTGTGAGGGAGTGCTCTAATTGAAATCATTAGGTATTGCTCTGGCGATCTTAATCCCCCTCACCTCTGCCATATTGGCAATTTCAGCCTGATGGGAAGTAAACTAAATTACCTCCTGGATTTGACTCAATTCTAAAATCTTCCAATAATACTAATCCCATGCGAAAAAGATTTGTCAGTAATTCAAGAGCTAAATCTTATTTGTGGTTACACCTTCTACAGCAGTTTGGACGCTACAGTAGGACCACCCAAACATGGACGCCAGCGTGGGCCCCCACAAGGAAATTCAAAGTCGGCATGGATTTTCTGTGTGGTGGCAATGAACAAGTTGAGTATCTCTGACCTTTGCTGATCTTTAGCATAGCCAGAGCTAGATCTAAAATGATTTGTCGATCAACAGAAGATTAATCTGCAACTTTTGTAATAATTGCCAAGTATTCCATGATTTCAGCTTCTCCAATCTGAGAATTGTCTGCTTTTCTCCGTTTTATAAACTGACTATCTTTAGGTTTTGGAAAACAAGAAGATGCCACTTTGACTGTGATAAACATCTTTTACTATTGTCTGATATTTTACAGACTAAGCGATTAATATTCAAAATAATAGATTAATCAATTCGTTCGTTGAAGGTTCCTTTCCAAAATTCATAAAGTACACTTAATTATTCAATTTAAAGGGATTTGCAGCCACAAAAAAATATTATTATTAAAGTTATTTAATTGATTGGTTCATCAACAGAAAATTAAATAACTATTTGATTTGTTTTTATTAAGCAAAAAAACACCAAACATTATCTGATTTCAGATTCTCAACTGTGAATATGTTTTGCTTTATTCTGATTTATATCACTGAATGTTGAATATCTTTGGGTTTTGGGACTGCTGGTCAGACAGAACAAGCAATTTGAAGACTTCGCCTTAGTGATGGGCATTTCTTGCTATTTTCTGACATTTTACAATGATTAACTAAATAATCGAAAAAATTATCAACAGATTAATCAATAAGAAAAACAATCAGTCGCAGCCCTTTTCAATATCATCCATCATTAGGTTGAGTCAAATAAAATAATTTTAAAAGGAGAACTAAAGAAAAAACAGGTTCCAAATTGTTATCATACATAGCTGACACAACCAAACGCAACACTCCTGTTGCTAAGGCACACAGCACAATTCACACCTTTGCAATTCATACTACCCCTATGCAAAATTTAAAAGGAGACTAGACAGTAGGGAAGTGAGAGCAAGAGCAACAGCCAGGTAGAGAGAGGGGAGTGATGTAGAGGTAGCTGCCTAACATTTAGCAAAGAGAAAAATTCATGAGGGAGTCGTCACAGACAGAAGTGAAAAACCCTAAAAAAACCTCCAGCTAGAGCTGCAAACGACAGCTCCATCCCCACACGAGCTCTGGCTAAAGCAGCAGAAAAGAGGCTGCAGACAGCATGAAGTGGGAAGGGAAGCAAGGGAATACTGAAAGAGCACTGCACAGAAAAACCATCCTGTGAGCATAGTCCCACGCATGTCCAGACACTGTGAACTGCCTCTGAAAAATGTATGTAATTAGTGGGAATGCTGTTCAACAGCATTCCAACAACTGTTATTCTGTTCTTTATATCTTCTTCTTATTCCCTCTTCCGTACGTTTTTTGTCTCTCTGTAACTTCTGCATACGTTCAACTATTAAAACCATTAAACTTTTAAAATGTTCAGCTCTTTCAGCTAATGATGGGACTTCAACTTTTGTTCTACTATTTATACTTTTTAAAATATTAAGCTTTTTAATACTTTTTTCAATGAGAGCATGCTTCAAATCCTTCAAATCCTCTTCTGCTTCAAAATGTATCTCCTACATTCTTTCACCTACAGACGTGATTCAAACTTTAAACTGTTCACAAAAACTTTAAGTATTAGAAAAAAAATCTTTTCAGTTGGATATCTTTTACAGTTTTTGTGAAAAAGCTGTTTAAGTTTAGTGATCATATCAGGATTTTTACGTTTTTATATGGATGTGTTCATAAAGGCCTTGTGGTGGTCACAATTACATCATTTGACTGATACCCCTTATCGTTTTAGCAGTCTGAGCCTTTATTTGAGAGCTTGCTCTCAGTGTCTTTGAATAGCTGCAGTGTGTGCACAGGTGGCAGTTTAACAGCAGGTGACACAGTAGTTAACTGATTGCAGATCAAAGGATGTTTACAAACTCTCGTCACCATGCAATGCATTTGAGCTTTAAGATTTTACATACTATGTTTCACATTTCTGAGTCATTATCAGTTAGAAAATATACTCAGACCTCACAATGTTCTACATCTTTTGTCATCTTTTGAAGCCAACAGTTCTGCCTTCCTTCAAGCTCCTGAAGTTGGCGAACAACAACATCCTCATTGGACTCATCTCTGGTGGGGATGAGTCCGCCTACAGGTGGGAGATTGACCACCTGGTGACCTTGTGCAGTCAGAACAACCTGGAGCTAAACTCTCTGAAGACAGTGGAGACGGTTGTGGATTTCCAGAAAGACGCAGTCCCACCCGCCCCCATCACCTTGGGTGACTCCACAGTCAACATTGTGGGGTCCTTCCGCTTCCTGAGATCCATCATCTCCCGGGACCTAAAAAATGCACAACAGAGCATCTACTTCTTGCCGCAGCTGAAGAAGTTCAAAACTTTTTGAACCTCTCCCCTCTGGCAGGAACTGCGGTCCATCAGGACCAAAACCTCACACCACAAGAACAGTTTCTTCCCGATTTCCCTGGGCTTCATCAACAAGGCCCGGGACCCCAGTGACAGACTCTGACAGACTCTTAATCTAAAAAAAATATACCTAATAAATCTATTTTGTATGGTCTTGACTATAGCAGTACTTTGCCTTATTGTTTATTGCTTCTTTTATTACGTTTATTGTATGCACCAAATACACCAAGGCAAATTCCTTGCAAGTGAAAACTTACTTTAGTAATAAATATGATTCTGATTCATTTAAAGTCTAGTTTACGAGTGCTCTACTGAACGATGACAGTAACATGTCATTGTTTAAAATGTTCTATGTGTAACACTGGGAGTCGGACACACCCAGAGACAAAAATGAGTCATCATTCATCCAAAACAATGTTGCAATTCTTTACTCAAATTCTTGCTCTGGGTGTGGAGGGGTTGTCTTGGTTGACACGCCTCTTCAACATTGCGTGGAAGTCTGGGACAGTGCCTAAGGAGTGGCAGACCGGGGTGGTGGTTCCCCTTTTCAAAAAGGGGGACCAGAGGGTGTGTGCCAATTACAGGGGTATCACACTTCTCAGCCTCCCCGGTAAAGTCTACTCCAAGGTGCTGGAAAGGAGGGCTCGGTCGATAGTCGAACCTCCGGTTGAAGAGGAGCAATGCGGATTCCGTCCTGGTCGTGGAACAACGGACCAGCTCTTTACTCTCGCAAGGATCCTGGAGGGAGCCTGGGAGTATGCCCAACCGGTCTACATGTGCTTTGTGGATCTGGAGAAGGCGTATGACCGGGTACCCCGGGAGATACTGTGGGAGGTGCTGCGGGAGTATGGGGTGAGGGGGTCCCTTCTCAGGGCCATCCAATCTCTGTAGGACCAAAGCGAGAGCTGTGTCCGGGTTCTCGGCAGTAAGTCGGACTCGTTTCAGGTGAGAGTTGGCCTCCGCCAGGGCTGCGCTTTGTCACCAATCCTGTTTGTAGTATTTATGGACAGGATATCGAGGCGTAGTCGGGGTGGAGAGGGGTTGCAGTTCGGTGGGCTGGGGATCTCATCGCTGCTTTTTGCAGATGATGTGGTCCTGATGGCATCATCGGCCTGTGACCTTCAGCACTCACTGGATCGGTTCGCAGCCGAGTGTGAGGCGGCTGGGATGAGGATCAGCACCTCTAAATCGGAGGCCATGGTTCTCAGCAGGAAACCGATGGAGTGCCTTCTCCGGGTAGGGAATGAGTCCTTACCCCAAGTGAAGGAGTTCAAGTACCTTGGGGTCTTGTTCGCGAGTGAGGGGACAATGGAGCGGGAGATTGGCCGGAGAATCGGCGCAGCGGATGCGGTATTACATTCAATTTATCGCACCGTTGTGACGAAAAGAGAGCTGAGCCAGAAGGCAAAGCTCTCAATCTACCGGTCAGTTTTCTTTCCTACCCTCACCTATGGTCATGACCGAAAGAACAAGATCCAGGGTACAAGCGGCCGAAATGGGTTTCCTCAGGAGGGTGGCTGGCGTCTCCCTTAGAGATAGGGTGAGAAGCTCAGTCATCCGTGAGGAGCTCAGAGTAGAGCCGCTGCTCCTTCGCGTTGAAAGGAGCCAGTTGAGGTGGGAAAGAGGGATGCCCGCATCTTGCAAGGATGCCCCCTGGGCGCCTCCCTAGGGAGGTGTTCCAGGCACCTCCAGCTGGGAGGAGGCCTCGGGGAAGACCCAGGACAAGGTGGAGGGATTATATCTCTAACCTGGCCTGGGAACGCCTCGGAATCCCCCAGTCGGAGCTGGTTAATGTTGCTCGGGAAAGGGAAGTTTGGGGTCCCCTGCTGGAGCTGCTACCCCCGCGACCCGATACCGGATAAGTGGACGAAGATGGATGGATGCATGTTAACCTACTGATAAAGCTCATAAACGTAATCTGCAAGTCTATAAACATGGCTGTCCTGAGTCACTCAAATAATTTCAATTGGCCTCTGCAGCCACACTTTTTCCATCTGATCTCTGCAGCACTGACAGCTGCTTATGTCCATTATCGTCATCAGATACTAAAGCACACAAAAACACTACCAAGGATTTTGTGTTTGTTTCTATGTGACCCCGCCATAGACATTGTGAAATTCAAATTACCCTATTCAAAACTGGTATTCATATAGCTGTTGCATGCATACCACTTCCATCCCACACACTCCCACCTCATATTTGGTCTGTACAACCCCCCCGGCCATTTCCATAGCAACACCACCCCCCTCCCCTCAGCTCCACGATGAGCCACGACGCCGGGCTGACAGCACTCTGTGCCCACTCTCAAGCGCTTAAAGAGCTTTGTGAAACACACTCGCACAAACTCACACTGCCCTGGAACTGTGAAGGTCACAGCCAAGTTTGTAGTCCATCTACACGTGCACAAGCAGCTTTTTAGCAAATTGATTTGGCTGTGAAATAGTTTCAAAGCTTGGAAAGGCTTAGTTACAGTGAGTGTGTACAAAACCTTCGTTTGGAATTTTGGTGTAACTGAGAAATAGCAGAAGAAGAAGACCAACCTGAAAGGCTCCTGAGTGTGTTTGGTGTTTATTAGAGCAGATACACCATCCAAGTTTAGTGAACTTCAACCAACATTTACCACGATATAGCATGTTTTCTGGTAATTAAAAAAAATAGTCAATATTATTAGTATTAACCAAATGGTAAAGCTTATTTTTGTATACTCCTGCGCGAATTAAATACTTGACATATGAAAAGTATTTTTCCTCATTTTAATAAGAACTTTAGTGCAAAATGAACATAACGTGCAAGTATCAGAACATAAAGCGTCGTCCAACTTGCGTAAATACTGCTGTAACGCCAGCTAGTTTTTTCGACATCACGATAGAAACAATATAGAAAAATATATATACACGATAGACAATTTTATTTCATTTTGATATACTGTATAGCGTCATATCAACCAGCCCTAATTTAAGTGGTTGAATACATCAACTAAAGTGGGAAGCGAGAAGGTAAGGTTTATTATGTGACAGTAAAAAGAGAAAAAAATGAGACCAAATAATAATATTGATTTAAATGATTGTAGGACTTACTCTACTGCAGGCAGGAAATCTTTTCTGATAACGTAAACTACTTGAGATGCACTTAGTTTTGTGTGTCGCCCACTCGAAGGGTAACAAATCCATGTCCCATGCCTGTGTGCATGTATTTTCTCAAACATTTAAATCAGTGCTTTTGAATTGTTTTCACATTAGGAGCTATTATTCACCTGTACATAGGCGAGGTTCTTATTTTTTCCTGTTTAGTGTCCTCATCCAACATCTAAAAACAAGACTTAAGAGTCTGCAGACACACTAGCAGCTCTGTAAGGCCCAGCGATGCTTTGAGCTACATGCTAACATTAGCACTTGTGGTGACTTTTAATAGTAATGCTGTGATGCTGTATGAAGAGGAATCCGCCGACACTGTTCTTGATTATAAAAGGTTTTATTCTAATTCAAGATTTTCAGCATCCTTTTTAACAAACTCCTGCAGAGAGCTTGGAGAACAACCAACCCAATTCTTCCAATAAGTTGTTCTGCCTTTTCTTTGTGTGCATATGGTATATATTCTGTGCATTGCATTGACATGATTGGGTCAGAACTGACCAATGATACCTTCCTTTCTGGCACATCTCCAAATAAGGGCTCTTCTGTCCAAGAGGGCTCTTCTGCTCATGTTAACAGTTTCCAGATGTTTCAGTAAAAGTAGGGTAAGGGTCAAAGGAATCCCTTACAAAAAATCTTAAGTACAAATGTATATAAAGTTATGAACTGTTCAGATACCACACACTCTAACATGCTCAATGGTAACATGCAGATGTTTAATAATTATGTTTACCATGGTTTCCATCTTAGTTTAGCGTATTAGCATGCTAACATTAGCCATGAGGCTGATGGGAAGGTCATTCGTTTTCCGAGTATTTGGTCATAAACCAAAGTATTGGACAAATTAAAATTTGATCTGATGGTGGCGCTAGACGGAAAGTCATTTCATTCGAAACCACAAATGTTAACCTCATGGTGGTGCTATAGGAAAACCACCAAAGTAATTGGGATTCATCCTCTGAGTTGAGATATTTCTATTTCATGTCCTGTGCTGAAATCCAGCCAAGGATCTTTGCTGCAAAGTACCCCTCATGTTTCTTCCTGTAATTTCAATGCTAATAATAGTGCAATGGTGAATGCATATTCACAGTAATATTAATTACAAATAAATAGAAAAAATCCATGAATAACTGCATCTAGGACAATGTAGGACTGAAGAGCTGTAAAAAAAAACAAAAAAAAAACTGCAATCTCAAAGAAATAAATGAGCTACGTTTTAATTGAACATGAGGGAACATGTTTCATCGATGCAACCCTTCATTAGCAACACAATCACCAGCAGCTTCTATGTTAATGAATTCTGCCCAGCTGAAACAAGTTAACTGATCGTCAAATTTAAGACACAGAAGTAAGTTTTTCTTTTCCACAGGTTCCTGTTATTACAGTTTTTGATGGGTTTTTTGGAGCCGGTGGCACCTTCTGTTGCTTGGCTCCCACATTGAGCTCCTCCAGAGTTTAAGAGTTGATAGCGAAAAAACAGATGAGAAGTCTGATATCATTGTTCTCTGCCTTTATAGCCGACAGAGGAGATTAACGGCGATGAGAAAAGACTTTAATCTTCTCCTGGATGTTTTGCCGATGAAGCCCGTCAAAGCTCGTTGAAGCTGAGGACACTACCCCCACTAGATCAAAGAGTTATAATTATGAGTATACCTGTTAAGACTTTCAGGCCCAGTGGACTATACAGATACATACAGATTTGTGAAAAGATAGTGTTGTTGTTTATTCAAGTAAATCTAAATTAATATCTGCTTCAAAAATGATTACTTTATTTGAGCGGTGGTAATAAATCTGTTTACATCTTTAGTATAGTAACTTGGCTTTTTATTTAATTTGAATAATTTGATGAAATGATATAAGATATTGTGCCTGTACAATATGAACCTTTAATCAACTTTAGCTGTTGACTCCCAGTCTCGTCCTTACCTGCTCCCATTTGCTTCCATTTTACACACTATATCCGGCGTTTTAATTGCCTGTTTTTATTGTGAATCTGATCTACAAAGATAGTATAACCCTGGCAAGAACATTAACTTGGACTTGGATTAAGTGTTCTGCTGTAAATGGTGTCCATAAAGCAGATGGGGACTGAATAATGGCTGGGCAGAAATCTCCTCCAGAACACGTTTTGATCCAAGGGAGTATGTGATGATGCCAGCTGATAAGTGAGCTTGCTAAAAAAAAAAAAGGCCAAGCATTATCTAATACAGATAAAGAGTTCCAGTTTTTAGTGTGACTCCTTGAAACTAAATGGATGTGATTGCAATATTTGCTGCATAAAAAGCATGACAACAACCCTATATTATGCACTGCAGATGATATCTTATTTCAGTCTAAGTGTCATGCATGACATTGTGTCTCATTTACTGCTGTCAATTACTTCCTTCCTGACAATTAACTACTACACCACATCCATGGGTCCCCTGTCATAGTTTACCAGTTTATTTTTTATTTTATTGGTTTATTTGATAGGGACCATGCATATTTATGAACACTGTTGTATTAGTAAAAATAACTACTTTTCATCTGCAGTCCCTAGGTAGGTAACATAGGATTAACATAGAGACAGCCAGCAGTCATACAGCACTCATTCACAATACATTAAAAAAGGTACACATAATGGTGACACACACACTACCGGTCAAAAGTTTGGGGTCACTTAGAAATTTCCATTCCAGACAGAATACCAGCTGAGATCAGCTGCATTGTTTTTTTAATCAGGGCAGCAGTTTTCAGATTACATTATGTGTTTACATAACTGCAAAAGGGTTGCAGCCACTTCTGTCTACAACAGCCGAGAACCCTTTTGCAGTTATGTAAACACATGATGTAATCTGAAAACTGCTGCCCTGATTAAAAAAAACAATGTAACTGATCTCAGCTGGTATTCTGTCTGGAATGGAGTGGAATGGACATTTCTAAGTGACCCCAAACGTTTGACCGGTGGTGTACATTGACAAAACAAACAAACAAACAAAAATACATGATGACAAAGAAATGATTCATCCACCTCTATACTGCACTCAATTTAACAGTGAATGTGTATGGGTGATGAAATGTGAGACAGTTAAAAGTGAGTGCATCTCTGGTTTTCTAGAAGCGACTGTTTTAAGTGAGTTTTAAAAGGTGTTGAATGTTGGACAAGTATCCAAGTAATGACTTAAACTGTAGATCCTCAATAACAGCTGAAATGTTTATCTTGACTAGATAATGTAGTGCTTTCAAATCATATTGATTATATTAATCAATATGATTTGATAGTTCTATTGAGTTGGGAGAGAAAATTATTTTTGAAGCGAGTTTGGTATCAATCAAACCAACCAAAGACGGAAAATCAAATATTATTTTCAACAATTGATTATGAGCAACAACAAAAAATACTCAATTAACCTTTATAAGCTGGATATGGGTAGTAAAGTAATTTAAATTAGGTGTTTCTTAAAAATGTCAGTGGGCAGACCCCCTTGGAGAAAGTAACCTGTTATAACGATGGAAAAATTATTTTATTCTTTGCCTTCAGGTTTCAAAATTAGCAATATCACCAGCCAAATGCTGGTAAAATATGCAAGTGGCTGGTAGATTTTATTCACTCACCAGCCAAAAAAACAATGGTAATCTAGTGAGTGGCTGCTGATATTTGAACATTCACTAAACATTTTTGGCTGGTGATTTGATACACAACGCATACATACGTTGGTAGAGATAAAACTTTAAGATAAAATAGAAGCGCAAGAGACAGTACTGAGTCTAAATGTTCACAATCATGTAAAAACTTTACACCTTACAACCTTAAATTTAAACAAATCGTATTCATCCATTGTAGCTAACGAGTTACAGGTTAGTTAGTTAGTTAGTTAAACACACCTTGACCATGAAGTTGCCGTCATCCTCCGGAGTCACCATGACGACGGAGTCATGCAGCTTTTCGTCGAAGTGAACATGTGATGGTGCTCCAGCAGCGGGGGGCTCTGAGAACCGAATGCCTCCTGCTTTCGCACAACCTGAGAGAAGAGGGAAGAGCCACTGACAGTCAGAAATTAACAAAACCACTCCTGGATCCATTTTAAAGGGAGAAAAGACATGCTTAACCGGGCCGGTCGACTATCAGTGAGTGACATTAGGCACTTAGTGTGCCAAGGCCCGAAAAACACACACAGGCACATGTATCTATGCACACATAGTTGATCATATGTATAGTGTTGGCAGGACTGAAGAACAGAGGAAGAGAAAAAGAGATCAAAAGGCAAAGAGAGAAAGCAGTTGAACAGTTAAAGGAGAGAGGAAAAAGTCTGAAGGGGAAAATAATAAGATAAATGGATGTTGAAAAAGTCTGAAAAGAGTAGATGATTTAGAGTGAAAAATGGTAGAAATGCTCCAGGAGCTTCTGCTGGCTGCAGTTATAATCAACAAAAGAGTCACTAAGACTAGAAAGTTTGTTTAGATTCTTGGTATCACAGGGGCGAGGGACCAATTTACAGTCATTTTTTGGTAATATCGGTGCCTTTTTGAATACCAGAAATTGGCCAATCATGTCTTCCCCTGCTGATATGATGGAGATTTATTACGGACCACAGCTGCTTACAAATTATTTTGCTTTGCGACCAAATGTGTACTTGCAGCTCTAATAGAGTTTGAACCCTAGAGGTAAAACAAATTAAAAGGTGGCCTTTTTAAATTATTCAGTTACTATGGTGATTTTGCCATCAAACTTACCTTTTCAATAACATTACATTACATAGTCCTCTATGTCTCCACGGGATCACAGTGTCAAAATAAAGGAGCTAAAGAAGTTTAGGCTTACAAGCTAAACATATTACTTCCCGCTAGGTTTTAGCACTCTCCTATGACACTGAGAGACACTGATATTTATTATTCTCCTGCCCAGGCATTTATTCCCAGTGTGAGAGAATGGAAACTTGTTCTCCAAATAAACCCCCTCCTTCCAAAAACAATAATTCTCTTTGACAACAAACAATTCTGAATTTGAAGGGCCTTGGGGCTGATTATAAAGCATCACTTTCCCAGACCTCAGAGGAGAGTAAAACATGTACAGAAGCTAAACAACAAGAGATAACTGCGTGCGTGCGTGCGTTAGTTATAGACAAGGATCACCTTGTCTATATCATAAACACACACACTTCCTTGGCACCATGTTTCTTATTGCCACTTAACTAAAAATAAAAATAAAAATCACCACTTAACTCTGGAACTAGGCATTTTGGCGCTGCTTCTCAGGCTTTTGTATATTTATATCCAGACTCACACGGTGTCATATTGAAAACACAAGGCATTTTCATCACCACACTGAACAGGTATGTGGATGCAACATTATTAATTAAATAAGCTAGATGTTAGCTTAATTCACATTAGAAGATTTTCTCATTTAAAGACTAAGTTAAAAAAAATAGTTTAAGATAAAGCAAAACTTAAGTTATTATAAATGTAAATCAACTTTGTGCCTATTGCTCCAAAAACCTAAAATGCATGTTTTCCCACTGAACTGCTTTCTATGAGCCATGGGGTCATGTATTAACGCACAATATTCTACCAAAGTTAGAACAATTTTGGTTATTTCACGAGTGATTTGTGCTTTTGTTTGTGTTCTTACTGGTTTGAAGTGGGCGGGGCTCAGTTGGAAAAAGGTGATGTCACAGACTTCCATGCACCAATCATGATTTAGCATTGGAATCAAAATCTAATGAGTGTTGCTTATGTTAATAAAATCTGATCAAACCACCACACCCACACAGTCCTGATAAAGCAGATTACCTCTTAATAAATACCCAGATGTTATATGTACTAGTTAGTGTGGAAAAGGGCCGATTACTCAGCCTCCAGTATTTCTGCTCGCAGCTTTCTCAAGAACCGCTCATCCAAACAACTTCACATTCAACACTGAGCTTCCTTGGGTCCTGAGCAATACACCTGCCATGACATAATTGCGGCCCCTAGCATTGCAGTATACACGGCATTTGCTAACAGCTAGCTATTTGGGACCAGGCTATTTCCCGGAATAAAAGTATTCATTCTGAAAGTTACATTGCTTAAAATTTTTGAGTTTGCTACAATGTAACATCTTTGGTCTGTCTTTCTTCATCATCTTTTTTAATTGACTGTAGCAAGCGACAGAGAGCAAGCTGTACCCAGCATGCCATTTGGTGAACATCAAAGAACATACAGACAGAGACTCCTTCCATTTTAGTTAGATTAACTTTGATTGTTGGGAAAATGTAGTCATACAAAGTTTTGAAACCAAGTTTTCAGGTACTTTAACTCCAATTTTAACTTTAATCAGGAAATTCTTGCCATTTTGACAGTTGGGATATGGGTCTCCTTTTCTTTAAATTTGTTAGCAGAGGCATTTCTTCGCTTCCTTATCTGGACCAGAAATATATTTCTTAAAGTCACACATTTTTGTCGAAAAGAGGATAATTTTTTCTGCCAAGCCATAGTCAAACTGGTGTCAACTGCATTAATTAATAAGATAACAGAGCAGAGCCTGATAATAATGTAACATTTATCTCAAAGATCAAACCGATAGCAACATAATTAATATTTCTTACTTCCAAAACAATAGCACATGAAGCACTAATTAAATTACATCTCGTTGGAACAATCATGCCTTACTACAATTAATCACACCTCAATGTTTGAAAGTCTCAAATGCATTTTTGCTAATACTGAAGAGACAAGTCTACTGTGTATATTTCTTGCACCAATGCATTTAATTGAATTCAAACGCTGAATTATGTCTTTGCATTACATGATGCACATGACATTACTGCCCCAGTTGGCCTAGTTCCATTAAACTTTTATACAGACTCATATTAGAGATTAGAAATCCTTGCTTTCAGCAATATAGGTCACAATAATGAGTTCAGGAGTTACATAATGTTCCATATGTGCGGGCTGGTGTGTGTGTGTGTGTGTGGGGTTGTTTGATATGGAAAGATAAAGCAGAACACCTTGCAATATTAACAATATCCCATAGTGGAAGTTTTGATTAAAGATACAAGCGCAATATCCTAAGTCTCTCGCAAATCCAGATAAAGGATAACAAGAGCCAGGGTAGGTTTATATCTGAAAAAGAGTTTTCTTTTCTGACAATGTGCCTTCAATTCATATATTAGTAAGTTAAATATTATCCACCATTTTTCAAAAGTGACGCTGATAAGAAAGTATATAAAACCCATGTAATTGATGACAAGAAATGTAGTATCGTAGTGTTTGGGGTTGAGTATTCAACATGTAACCATTAAGAGCAATGTATGATATACAGTACATACCATACCTTTTAACATTTTGGGACAGTTTAAAGACTGACGTTTTCCCCAAATGTATACATGTTTATATCATTATAAATTGTATATCTTTGGGTTTTTCAACTTTTGGTTTTCACAATTATTTCAGCTCAATTTTATGTAACATTAATTTTTTATCTTTTCAATAGCTCAACGTTGTATCTTTCCTGCCAGTTCGGCACCACCAAAGTTAAGTATGTGTGTGAGACACTGCTCTAATTACAAAAGTTACACTACAGCTCTCTTACTCTCCAGAAATATCACATCTAAAAGCACAAAACTCTTCACTTCTGACTGGGAACTATAAGAGGCTTTTTGTATGAAGTGCATACAATAGAACTCCATGACTATAATTATATTCACACATTAAGCTTAATAATGGCGGGCTTTCATACTGTAAGCCAGTCTATCAGCAGTATGAAAGAGTACAACGTACCGTTGTACTCTGGAGTTTGAAAGAGAGGGGGCTTTCATTTGAAATGAGTCTAACTGAACTTCCTCTACAGTGAGAACTGAACATCCATTAAAAGACATGTGACTATTATTAAGGCAAAATCATAAGCGGCATGAATGTAAGACTCACTGCTAAAATGTGATGTTATGTGTGTATTTACCAGTGGCGGTTCTACATTGAATTACATCCAGGGCGAGACCCCCTTTGAGTGTCCCCCCCCCACCAAAAAAAAACACACACACAAAATTGCAGAATTTTTCAGAACTGTGTTCATTGTCTTTTGAAAATGTTGGAGGTGGAGATTGTGCAACTTAAAAAGTGTGTTTCCTGTTGTAATTGCAATAGTTAAATAACTGGAATCTCTTAAGTTTGTTTTTCAAATGTTCTAATGAAGGATTTGTGCAATTGAGAAATATAATTTTCTCTTTCACTTATGTTAATAATAATAATAATAATATATACATATATATATATATATATATATATATATACATATATATATATATATATATATATATATATATATACATATATATATATACATATATATATATATATATATATATATATATATATATATATATATATATATATATATATATATATATACGGTCAAAAGTTTGGGGTCACTTCGAAATGTCCATTCCACTCCGTTACAGACAGAATACCAGCTGAGATCAGTTGCATTGTTTTTTTTAATCAGGGCAGCAGTTTTCAGATCACATTATATGCTTACATAATTGCAAAAGGGTTCTCGACTGTTGTAGACAGAAGTGGCTGAAGAAAAGCTTGAAATCCCATGCTTTTTGGTTCAACCAAAAAAAAAAAAAAAAAGTAGTAAAAAAAAAGGCTATGTTTCAACTCAGGATAGGATTGGAAATGAAAAGTTTAACTGACAAATAACCACGATCAGCTTGGTGGGTGCTCAGTGTTAGCGGAGCACCAACGGTGTCGGTGTCTATGCCCAGCAAACCGTTCGACCCAGAGGTGAACTGTCCCCCGCTCCCCTCCCCTTTTCCCTTCTCTCACAGCTTCTCTGTGCAGTGTGCACGGTACCTTCTCAGCAAGCAGGGGCGCCGACTTGCCAATTCCCCACACGGTGAATTGATAAATAATACAGTAGAAAACCGCTTCAAGGACTTTTTTTTTTTAAGTGCTCGTGCCGTCCCCCATGTGTCATGAAAAAATGCCGCCCCGGGCAGCCGCACGCGTCGCCCGTGTCAAAAACTGCTACTGGTATTTACAGAACAAACATTGCAATTAAAACATGCCTCAAAACATACTGTAAAATCGACAGAGTCAGCCTTATTGTGCAGACCAGCCATGATGGTGGTGGGTGTAGCTGGCAGCATTGTTCAATTTTGTCATTCACAGGGTTCGTACACCTTTTCCAAGGTCAAATTCAAGCACTTTCAAGATCCATTTTAAAGCTTTTTCCAGCACCTTACACCACATGAATTACATACCAATACATAGTCAACATTATTATTTAGTGGTTTTATCACATTAAAAGAGATAATGCTATAACAACCAAAATTGTGTTTTGTATCAGATCAGATATTTAAAGCAAAACACAAGTTTTTTTTTTTTTTTTTAAATGTATCACTGTCTAAGTAGACTTTGCTTGCTATCTAACCTGCCTGAGTCAATGTAAGAACTGAGCACTGAGAGGGAGGATCTGAGCCAAATGACATGCAGCTGGGTCATTCTGTGTCAAATCAGACAAAATCCAGGAAAACAGTTGCTGCACCCTCTTAGAATTTGCTCAAAGTTTATGCTACCCTTAATGTCAGTCTTTTCACATTTGAAAAGTCTTTTCACATCTTTTTTTTTTCAAATCTAGGGCATGCCGTACAAACCTGTAATGGTTCAATCATATTGACATGTTTGTCTTCCACCCTACAAAGTTTGGGCTGCCTATGAATAATACTTTTCATTATATTAATGTCCAAATATTGCTTCCCAGATAATGGGATTTTCAGGCTGTAAAACTGAAGTAATTTCAAGGGCTGAAAATATGAAGACAGGATTTGAACAGATATATTTTACAGGCCTTTGGGACACATTCTTGATATAGACAAGGTTTGAACAAAATCTGAGACAGTGCAACAACAACAACAACAACCTGTAATTCCACTTTAACCCAGAAGACTCACAGGTACAGGCACCTGCCTGATAAATAGTCTATATTATGTAATTGAAAATAAAAATGTATTTCATTGCCAAGACATATACATTTATCTACTGGAATAGAGCAGTGTAAATATTGCATAAGGCCATTGTGAAAAGCTGCACGTCTTTTTGCAGACTTTACAAGAGGCAACTCGTGGAGTTTGTCCCCATTTAATCCATAATTTGTACTTTTCATCTTCCAGCCAACGTTCATTGAAACGACAACCTGCCGGCGACATTACAAATCCCACGCCAAGACCCGCCCTACGAAGCGGCTCGATTGGATGGGGTTAGGCATTTCACCTTGAGTGGTTAAGGTTAGGATAGCCGATTGGTCAGGGGATAGGACCTGTACAGGGGGCGGAATCACATATGGAAACAGACGGGCAGATCGCAGTCACACAGGCACAAGCGAGCAGGTTTTATTTTAAGCTCTCCAACATTTTATTTCTCCATTTAATAAATGAACTATTCAGTCAGATAGGTATTTGTTGTGAAAGAAATACAGTTACAATTTCAAGCAAGTTATGCAAAATGTAAGCACTTTTCAAACCTTGAAAACACAACATCAAAATTCAAGCATTTTCAAGGATTTCAAGCACCCGTACAAACCCTGCATTCACTGAGTTGCATATTGCAATGAGTACTACAGCTCTACTCATCCTGTCCTCTTTTCAGGAATCATCTCGGCACAGCCTCATCAATTACATTGATTCACAGCCTCAAGAGCAACAAATATGACCATTCTTAACTGTACAATGTTGATGATATATTGCATAATGTTTGAGTGACTAACCATTTGGCACCTAAATATGCTACAAATTCCCCTAAAAAGTAATTTAACTATTTAGTGTGTATAGGAAAAAAACACATGTCATTGGCACGTTTTACTGCATCGCTTTAATGTTTACTTCTTCAGCTCATTACTTTTTATTTGCATTTGATGTACTTGCACATATACAAACAGCCTCAGAGCCCTGGGCCGAGCCTCTGTCAGGCTCATTATCACAATCCTGAGATCTGTGGCCTTTTTCGATGGGTTGGATAATCTCAGACAGCACCAGAGCAGGGACATACATCCACACTTACCCTCTCAGTAGTAGCAGACCCATAACCACACAGATGCATGTGCACACACACAACATAAAATTTGCACGTGTACGCACATGCAATCCCACTGAACTGGCTTATTTCAGATTAATTTCTATCTACTTCTGTCCTTCCACTAATCTGTCTGTCTGCCTCTGTTAGATATTACAGTGCTCAGCCTATCAGCCTTCTTATCTGAACTCTTTTACCAAAATATCAGTATGCTCCAAATAAACAAAAATCTGCATGTTTGTACGGGGGAAAAAGCAGCAGGTTTAGGACCAAAAGAAGCACCACATTTGGTTTCAATCAATGCAATATTTGTAGGTCTCCCTAACACCATCGCCGGCAATTAAACAGCTCTGTCATGTGATTTCCAAAAAGCACTGTGGCCAAGTTCCCTTCCTGTTTCGATGACCTCAAGTCATCACTCGCTGTAAATCGCAAGCTTCTCCATCTGGTGAAGATATTAATAACCTAACACACCTGGGACTCGTTTATAAAACACAAATTCAATTATGTTTTAAGTACACTACTTGCCAGCCTTACAAGTGGACTGCACAAATCCATCTCAAGAAACACAAATATAAGTGACGACACATGGGGCCCTATCTTGCACCCGGCACGGCACAAAGCCCAACGCAAGTGTCTTTGCTATTTTAAGACCATCCAGCATCCACGTCGTTTAAATAGCAAATGCACCTGCGTCCATTTGTGCGCCCATGGGCGTGCTGGTCTTACAGGGAGGTGTGTTCAGGTGAATTATTGGCGTATTGCTATCTTGAGGCAGCGGAAAGTGATCGCGCCATTGACCAACAAAAACCTGGTCTAAAGTCAATAGCGCAGCATTTCATTGTTATTTTAACAGCGCATTAGTAAAATACGCCTAGGCTTCTGCACAGCACACACACACACACACACACACACACACACACACACACACACACACACACACACACACACACACACACACACACACACACACACACACACACACACACACACACACACACACACACACACAAGATTACAAATAAAAATATTACGGCGAAAGTCTGCCATCATAATAGCAATGCGCAAATTGCCAAACGCGCCTGGCTTTTAAAGGGAATGGGAGATGACACTCTGATTGGTTTATTGCATGTTACGCCCAAAACACACCTATGAATGAATGAAGACACTAAGTACAACCCTTTTGAACCATGCACCTGGCGCACAGACCCTTTTTTCCACCGTCAGACTAGCAAAAGTGGATTTGGACAAGTCTTAAACACACCTGCGCCAGGCACGTTTCACGTCGTGCGCTTAGATCGTTAAAATAGGGCCCATACTGTATAGTCAGCTATATTAACATACAAAATAAGTGATTACAAAGAAAGTTTAGGAGAGAGTTGGTTTCATCTACTGTCTAACACAGGGGTCGCAACCTTTTTAATATGAAGTGCCATTTTAAAATGTTCTTGTTAATCAGTGTGCCGTATCAGCATTAAGCCTGCCACTATCTACCGGGCCCGCTCAGGCAGTGTTATTTCTTTCCTTTGCGTCACATTCTGTGAAGAAGGCAAAAAGTACTAGCCTATCAGAGGTAGAGTAGGGCGGGTGTTCGCGGAATGCGGATGGGGGAAAAGTCTACCGTAAATAATGGCTTCCTTTCCTTTCAATGGCTGTTAAACAGGTCATTTGGCATGCAGATTGGAAAATGTTCAAAATACTCTCTTGCACACTTATTGCTAATGTGCCTTAGTTGAGCTACTGTGTGCCAATGGTGGCACGTGTACCTGTGGTTGGTGACCCCTGGTAATGCTTTTTTTCCTGCTCTCACTCCACGCAATGTGGAGCTTTTTAACTTAGCATTACTACATTAGTGTAAACAAAGTTTGAATAGCAAACTGCTTCTTCAGAGATCCTTGCCTATTGTAAAATTGTTCTAAAAAAACAAGACCAAAACTACCCAATAAAAGTGTCTTTCATTTATAAAATACATTTATTCTCCTAAAGATGGCAACACATTCCAACCTCTCCCCGTAGAAAAAGGCAACAAACACTCTTCCTGTGACATTTCAGTCCACTCCAGACATACGTATGTAAAATATATGCAAGAAGTCAATAGAGAAGCTCCCTTTGCACCGCCCTTCATTCAGTGACCTTATCAAAGAGAACAAAGGCCTGCAGAGTGGTCCTTGATAAAACCACATACTGTACCTATACTCCACTAGGTCAGAGATAAAGCATATTCATGATTGTGATAAAAATGTAATGAGTCATTTACTGCTCTCTGCCAGGTTCTCTTCCAGTGTTTTTTGTTAGCCCTTCTGCTTTTGAGGAAATAAATTTGCTTGCCTTCACAAAAATTTGTCACAAAACTGCTGACGCCGACTCGCCAGCATCAACACACCCCTTTCCCAAGAAACCCAACTGAAAGAACAAATCGATTATGGAAAGAAATCTAATTGATTATCCTTCCTGCAATGCCTCCAGGATGTCTCACTGGTGAAAAGGTTAATGTGGGGCTCTCAATCACAATACATTATACTGAAGAATCTGTCATCCTGTTTTTAATTGCAACAGCCAACCCCTTCTAAGAAACTTTAAAAATCCAAGTGAACTGGAAGTTAGAGTTTAACTTAAGTAGTAACAGTAGCCACATGATTGATTTCAACAACAAAAGACTTAGTGCTGAGACAGTGGGTTAGCCAGGGCTGGCTACAACTTAGATATTAACTACTGCTTGTCCTGCCTGCCTCAAAGCCGTATCTACAATTTAAAATTGATTCCACAGTTTTAGAGTGGACTTTGTACTAATGAAAGACTTAGAAGACATACCTTTAAATATGAAACATTGGTGTACATCACATTTATTACAACATGCAATGAAAGCAATAATAAAAACTCACTCTTCTTAGCTGCAGCCATTTCACAAGAATTAGTTCAGTACCAACACACTTGGACACACGCTGTCACAGCCTGGTCATCTCAGCAGTGTGACCGCAGAACGAGCCTGCAAAACAAGTTAGGATAGAGGAGACAATGAGGGAGAATCATTTAGCAATATAAAGAGAGTGGGGGATAGAAAGAGACAGAGAACAATAAGCAATGATTAAATCAACAGAAGAACACTGGAAGATAAGGAGGAAGGTAAAGGTTCAACATGAGAGCGAACTAAAATGGGGAAATAATAGCACACCACAGTAGGTGTTTTTCTTTCCAAATGCATGGCCCCAGGTTAGCCTGTATTTCAGCTGAGAGCACAGCTGTGCTGTACAAGTCAATCCAAGAGTATCAGAGACTCCCAGCAGTGACTTCAATTAATGGAAACAACAAAACAGTCTAAGAGGATTAGCTAAGGGCTGAAGCTGCTCTTCATGGGCTTCACACAAATGGAAAACATTCATCACATCTCTGGGAGGTGCCCAATATAACTAACTATCGAAATATAGGCTGGAAATAAATGGCAGTACACGTGAAAGGGATAATTAGCAGGTCTATGTAATCTACTGCCGGAATAATACTCAAGAGAGCAGCCTTATTTCCAGGCATTACTTGCGTTGGTTATTACAACAATAACCAACACGTGTACAGTTCTACAAGTTTTCTAAAGCTGTGACTTTACATATTATTAAAAACCACGTGAAAGCTTTGAATGACCACAAATTACTCATTACCCTCCCTAATGTTACCAGAAGTGGAAACTGTAGTTGGTGCAATACTAGTAATTGTAGCAGTAGTGTTTTCAGTAGGTTGGTCAAATCATTTTACCACAAGAGTTGGGGCAGACAATAATGCTATTATTAGTACAAATGAATGCCTACTAGTACTGGTGCTTTGTTAAAATCATCTCGAAGGGCATCTGAACCAATCAGGCAGCATGGATAGTGGGCAGGTTGCCATGTTTGGCATGTTGCTAATAGTTAGGGGTTAGCTAGGGGTGTCATGATTTCGATTATATATGGAAAATCATCAACACACACACACACACACTCTTTGTATTTCAAAAGAGAGGCTTCCCTACACAAGCATGGTGACTATAAATATACAGTATAGGTACTGTGGTGGCTTTTGAGTGCTGTTGGGACGCAAGAAGACTAAAAAAGTTTTCTCTCACTCTTTATGACAAGCTAATACCTGATCTCAGCACAGACAGTTTGAAAGATGAGGCTCATGTATGCAGCCATGTTAACATACATTTATTTTTTTGCAGTCTTGATCAATATTCCAATCTGGACACATAAAACAAATCTAACTCTGCTGGTCTAACAATAGCCTTTAAAAGGTTCTTGTTAAAAATATCAGCTGTGCCAAGTCTTGATACCTGGGATTCCTTTGAGTGGGTGGTATAACCATTTAATTGCTCCTTTTACACATTTTGCGAGACCAGTGACCCCATGATTCACTTGTGGTTTGCACTTTCTTCTTTTAATGTGGCAAGGCTGGGAACGAAGACACAGCGCCAGAGTCTTTGCTTTGCTCTTGCTGCAACATGGGAGGGAAGGATGTTGCATCATGGAACAGAAAAATGTCACATCCACTGAGAATAGGTTTGAATCACCGAATGATCTACTTTGAACAGTAGGAAATATCAGTGCCGTTTTGGGTGCCTAAATGGGTCGCTATGATTAGAAAGCCACTGATGAGATTCAAACATCTCCAGCTGTGAGAGCAGCAGGGTGACACGTAAAGTATGTCTGATAACGTCACAAGCTTACAGGTGTTGACATAAATGCTTTAGGTGATAGTTGTCAGATGAAATATATTATTTAATTTGACCACTGCCATTGTATATAACTTGCTAAAGGATAATTCCTCTTTATTTACATATTTTTTTTGTAGTCATGGCCATCCTTGCTATCAGTGATATTGCTGAGAACTGGGGATACAGTAACATCCTTAAAATGGAACCCAACAGGGCAAGATAGCCTACACGAGCAGCCAGACAATCAAACAGATTTTAAACAAACCTGCAGGTTAGACAAACTCATTTGGAAGAGAAAAACCAAAGGGAAAATTATTTTCTCCAATTCCTCGTGCAGCAGCATGGGCTGTAAAACAGAGTTGTTGACGGTTGTAAGGTAAAAGGCAGCTGTGACACCAGATAGTGTTGTGTGGTGCAACAGGGCTGTTGTGTTTGATGTTTTGAACACAAACATAGTATGGGGTACAGGTCAGAATGTATTTGCAATGTCAACCAGAACAGATGTGACCCAAAAAGCAAATGGGATGGTTTGTGTCATTAAAGAGCACAGCTGTATTCATAAATGAGTTGTTAGAAGTAATGAATTATTGGTAACAGCTGTTCTTGCTGTATATTCACACTGTGGTAACCTCCAAAGGATGTGAGCACCGTACCTTACTTTACATGCATGAACCTTATCTGAATCATGAAGCTGACAGCCCTCCCTCAGCTCTGTGCCACAGTTGACACATTGAAATAGCAGATGCCACAGAGAGCAGCAAGTCCGTCTCCTGCTTTCAATTGATGCTTGTTAGTTTTGGAAAGTGATTTCATCTCCTCCATGAGAAACAGGCACACGCTGGGCGTGACGGAAAAACATAACTTTCACTATAAAGTTAACACTATCTCACTACACCGTTAACCCTGCCCTTAGCGCTTTACCTTTGTTCTTTGTTGTACCAGTCAATAATATATGTGATTCTAGAGCTTAAACAATTAGGTGTTTAATGGAAAAGTGAATCAACAGAAAATGTATCTGCAACATTTGTATCATACTAGACAATACTGTAAAAATAGCTGAGATATTGCACATGTGCTGGGTTGTAGTGGCCCTTTATACAGTGCCTCCTTGTTTTTCGCTCTTAAATTGTGCATGTAAGAAAAAAAGGTCAATAACGCAGCACAACACATAATGATACGACGGAGCATTAGGGCCTCATCAAAGGAAAACAAATAAGGAGGAAGATTTTTTTTTATTTATTTTGCATTTCGAGAATAACGTCGAAATGTCGAGAATAAAGTCAACATGACGAGATTAAAGTTGAAATACTTTTTCGAGAATAAAGTTGAAATACTTTTTCGAGAATAAAGTCGAAATGTCGAGAATAAAGTCAACAATGACGAGAATAAATTCAACTCCTTTATCACTTAATCACATTAGAGCGACTGTCCGCCATGCCAGCTGCCATGTAGGCATCATCATAGATATGGGTTACATCCTATCTATGATGCTGCCATGTAGGCATCATCATAGATATGGGTTACATCCTATCTATGATGCTGCCATGTAGGCATCATCATAGATATGGGTTACATCCTATCTATGATGCTGCCATGTAGGCATCATCATAGATATGGGTTACATCCTATCGATGGGTTACATCCTATCTATGATGCTGCCATGTACGCATCATCATAGATATGGGTTACATCCTATCTATGATGCTGCCATGTAGGCATCATCATAGATATGGGTTACATCCTATCTATGATGCTGCCATGTAGGCATCATCATAGATATGGGTTACATCCTTGGAGTGCCGCACTCGCCTGAGCTCCACTCCTTCAGGATCAAACAAGTTGATCAATTGTCTTATTGTGTATTGTGATACAACATATCCTCTCCGTATGGCATGTAGGTGTAACCATCGATACCCTTGCATCTGTCCATTACGAGCTATTTCAGTTTGCAGGAATACGGCCACCTCTTTTCTCCTTCTGAAGAGACGCAATGTTCGGCACAATCTCTTCAAAGTCCTAATACTTATCACCATATGCGCTAAAAGAGAAAGAGTTCATGCATTTTGTAGAATACTATAAGTTAGTAGTTTGGTTTATTCTCAAAAGTCCGACTTGATTCTTGAAATATCAAGTTTTTTCTCGACATATCGACTTTATTCTCGAAAAAGTATTTCAACTTTATTCTCGTCATGTTGACTTTATTCTCGAACAAGTATTTCAACTTTATTCTCGTCATGTTGACTTTATTCTCGACATTTCGACTTTATTCTCGAAATGCAAAATAAATTAAAAAATCTTCCTCCTTATTTTTTTTCTTTTGATGTGGCCCTAATGCTCCGTCGTATAATAAATATAACAAGGCTGTGACAAAAAAAGTGACATTTTTTTTTACAAAAACTGCAGTAAATACACACACACACACACACACACACACACACACACACACACACACACACACACACACACACACACACACACACACACAACACACACAATGACTGAAACTAACATTATTAAACTACACAGCAACATGAACATCTACATGCTAGCTAGTGAGGTGAGTCCGTCCTTTTTGTGTGTCATTAATCATTTCCGTAAAAAGTTGTCACGTTAACACAAACTGTCACATTTCTTTTGGTTTGTCTACCGTCAAGCTTACCTGACTTTTACTCACGGCAGCTGATCACTCGCACTGTATCTAACCGTGCAGATAACCGAGCGTCTGAGTGTGGACGTGTTGTTTGGTCCAGCTAGTAATCACCAGCAGCTCGAAACCCAAACGGACACCACAGCCTCCACTCCCCTCTTTTCTCTTTTCTCTGGCTATACTTTCAGGATCGGACAATTTCCGCATTTGATCACGTGGTTTGTTCGTGGCTCCTCGTGTGCTGCTTACAACTACAACCCGGTTTTTCACAGATGATGATTAAACATGGTAGCTGCTCAACCAAGACACCTGAGCCGATCCTCTCTACTCTCTGTTTCGCTGAGAAATGAAGATCAAACCTGGTTGTATGCAGCGGTTGGCGCCTCCCTCACTCCATGCTTTGTTGTAGTTGAATGGCGCCATCTAGTGGTGTTTTGTACGCATAGGACGAGTGGAATTAAAATAGTGTGCTCTCTCTGTCACAAGAAAATTATTAAAAAATAATAATACCTATTATTTACATGTATTCGTTCAGCTTTGATGTCCTTTGTTCTTCGCTATTATGTCTATTCATGTGTAAGTACATTAATAACATTGTAAAAAACAAAAACAAAAAACAGAGCCCAATTCCTTGTATGTGTACTCATAGGTCAGAGCAAGTCAGATATGTACTGATGTGCCTGACCATACAAGGCTCTATATGTCAGACAAGGGCGTAACTTTGGGTTCAACATTGGGTGGGTTGAGATCTCCACTTTTGAGCAAAATTGAATTTTTTTTATGTCAAACACTTCATTTCCTGCATTCTGGTGAATTTTTCTGCAACAATTTGTGCTTTTTCTGCATCAAGTTATGGTGCGAATGTCTTAATTTATGTAAAGGAAATTATAATAGTTTTTTTGGGGTGGGTTGCACTAGGGATAGCATTCCTGTTTTGTTGCTGTGATTGAAAAAGCAGCTTGAGCAAATGTTGTTGTTGTTAAGCATTTTGTTAAGCAATGTTTTAAATACCAGTCTCCCCTTGTTGATTATCCTGTCTGTCTTGTTTTACCATTACAGTGTCAGAATAAATTGTATAAGGGGTAATGGGGCTATGCAATAGCTTATAAACTAAACGGAAGGCTACTTTACTACATTTCAGAGGGAAATGTGCTTTCTACTCCACTACATTTATCCCACACCATAGTTACAAGTTGATTTGTCGATTAATATATAACAAAACACGTGATCAGCTTATATAATAAATGTGATATTGTTACAGAACACAATGCCCAAGAGCATATACATCAGTTTCCAACATGGAAAGTGTTCTTACACGTTTATGTATCAGTACAGTACTGATGATTAGGCTACTGACAGGGGCCATTCTGCCTGATGAGTTACAGTAGGCCTACATAGCTTTTTATATTAAATATTATATTTCATAATTTTCATATCCATAAAGTTAGTTTCCACTTGCAAGGAATTTACCTTGGTGTATTTGGTGCACACAGTAAACATAATAAAAAGGAAATAAACAATAAGGCAAAGTACTGCTACAGTCAAGAACATAAATGCTACTTTAACTAAAGTAAAGGATCTGAATACTTCTTCCACCTCTGAAAATGTGTGTAAGTGTGTATACATAGCCTAATGTTGTACTTTTAATGTTATGTTGATGTAGCATTGATATGGTATTGTGTAAAAAGGAGGCTAGGAATGTGACGAGACACCCAGCTCACGAAACGAGACGAGACACGAGATTGGGTTCGCGAGAAGGAGACGAGATTTTAACACTATTTTAAAGAAAACTTCAATGAAGAAATAAGACTGGAACATTTGTCCTTCATTCAATCGAAAGTCACAAAATACTCTCTAACGTTCTAACGCTGGGTTTTACCCGCTGTTTTTTTTCCCCTCTGCTATCGCTCTGCAAATGTTAACTCGAAGTCAATTTTGGAGAACGGGATCGTCTATGCTAATTTGGAGGTCTAACTCATCCGTCATGCTGGCTGCTGCTTTAATTGTGTACTGATATCGCAAGACACTTTAACCTCGACGAGAAATGTCGTCAGGTTACATATAGCCTAACGTTACATTGTCAATTAGTTCACAGATGATGTGCATGCATGTATAATAATAACGACGATGCGTGACAGGTCGTCACAAATTATCTCTGTAATACAGGTGTGCTCACATCTTTATTACGACAATAAAACTAAATCAATTCAAAATGAAACTACAAATTAATTAATAAAAAAAAACTACTACAAGACGTAAAGTAATTCCATACATTGTAATAAAAACAATACACATACGATTGTGTACTACTACAGATTATGTTTATTAAATAGACTAGAAATCGCTAGTATCAACTAGCGCAAGCTGACGTCAACGTTGGTAGCTGTTAGCTAACGCTAGCTGGAAGGGTTTGTGGTGACTTTGCCTGGAACGCTACCAAGTCGTGAGTACTGACTTGAAGTCATAACTTACGGGCTAAAAATTGTGTCTGGAACGCAGCATAAGAGAACATCATCATCACCACCCCCCCCCCCCCCCCCCCTCCTCCCCGGCCTTGTTCTAAAGATCCCGGATGGAAAGAAAAAAAAAAAAAAGAAAAAAAACTGTCCACGTCGTTAGAGCATATCTGAACAAGATGTGTCGCACGTTTTCAGTGTTGTTAAACTTTTTGAAACGTTGTTTGGATTATTCACGAAGGTTAAATGTATACTTCGGGTAACTTTTCGGCTCGTAAAAGCCATTTTTATAACGCTTTATTTTAGTTATTTGATGCGCAACTGCAGGCCTAGCACCGATCACCAACGCCCATCAGGCCAACGTTTGAGATTTAGCTAAGCTAACGTTAGCTGACGTCAAGCTCTACTTCACGGTAAGAAAGTGACTTAAGTTTAACATAAGATTTTAATGATTATTCACGATTAAAATGAAAGTGTTTAGTTGGGTAAAATATTTATGTAAATGTAGGAGTAATTACTGATTGACACATAACTTTTGAGTAAAATATGTTAACCTAGCTAAACGCAGTGCACATAACGTTAGCGGTGCTATCTTAAAACATTAACATCAATTAGCATGAACTTGGCGTTAATAGCTTTAGCAGTAATTGTTACTCAGAGATTGACCTCTTGCAATGTTAAGTTGTGTTTAAAGTGTGCTATGTTAAGAAACTATAGGGAAATATAGAGTTAATCGAGGTAAATTCAGTAACTTTAGTCAAAACTAACATAAGTTCAGGTCACCACAGGCCACGTGTCGATGGCATAAATAATTTTGATCTTTAACGTTAGTTAATGCTTAGGTAACTTTACTGGTTTTATCTTTTAAAAAAACAGTAAACGTCATGAAATCGCCGTGACTATTTATACCATAGACTGTATATAAGAATGGACCGACAGATCCCGTTGCTCATGATGGAGACCAGTGAAGGCCCTAAGAAGCAGTTTCCGGTGAGCGCTGAGCGTTACTGCGCAGCCTCCAACTGAGAGAGACGACGTAGATGTGACGTGAGCAACCTGTCTGAAAGTTGTAAGTCTTCTGGTAGCTGTGCCGAGAGGAATCTCAATCATTCCCAATCTTGCAGAGAAGGAGAGCGTAGGTATATGTAAGGAGATAACATGGACACAGGCTAATTATTGCTAACTAAAATGCTAGTTAACATTAGTAATTAAACTTAAACAGCTAATGTAAGTCGAAACTGCCGGCGAGCTTCTCCTATACTATACGGTAATTCCTCTACTATGTGACAGTAAGTTGCGTGGTTATGACACAATCGTTAGCCTATTTTTACAAAAACGTCTGTTACGGAGCCATAACATGAGGTACAAGGTAATGGAGCCTTTTATACATTGTCGTGTTTCTTTAGTAATAAACAATGAACAAATAGTCTTTAAACGCTTCAGATGTAAAGTTATTCACTGTCAAAGTGACGTCAAAATGAATGGCAGTCAATGGAATGCTAACGTCGGGTGATCGCTTTGTAGCATCAAAATGGCGCCATATGAGATTCGCGGTCCGAGGGGAAGCTTACCCCCTTGATTTATACCCGCGCTGGTGCTCGCGACACTAGTTGCAGTTTTCTCCTGAACAGAGGTGGCGCTAATGAGCAAAGGCTACCGACGTTGCTCTTTTTACAGACTAGAAGAAAAAGAAAAAGTAAACAACAGCAGAACTAGCAGCAGCATTGCCGTCAATGCTTCTAAGCCGTCAGGGGATCTGCTTATGTCACTGTACCACAGTAGCATGCCATCTTTCGATCTCGGCGTCACTCGTTTTATAAGTCAAATACGTGATTCTCCACGCATCATACCACCTTCTTGCAGACTTGTTTTGACGAACTTTATGGAATTTATATATATTTTTTTTAAATCAGGGTATTGCAAAGTTGACTGCACGTTCTTAACACCACCTTTCAAGTGTTATAACAGTAGCCCGGCTAGCTCAGTCGGTAGAGCATGAGACTCTTAATCTCAGGGTCGTGGGTTCGAGCCCCACGTTGGGCGCATATCCTTTTTCTTTTTTCTCCCCTTTCCTTCTTTTCCCGTGTGTTAGGGAATTGTCAGATTGTTTTTGTTCTCCAGCCTGACTTAAACGTACAATATGTAACTTTCTGCCACTAGGGGTCTCTCATGGATTATAAACACAGATGTTTGATGTTTGACGTTTTTATTACTAAACGCTGATTGTTGATTAGAATGCATCTGTTCACAGACGAGTTTACCCATTCAAGTTTATTCACGTTACGTTTAGTAACGTTTATTCATATCATGCTAATAAAATAAATAAATAAAATAAATAAAAAAGACATAGCTAGCTAGCTAGCTGACATTATGGATGGCCGATGTTGTGACTAAGATGGTTGGGTCTGCTATTCTCTGTTTCCCAACGCTTCATTAAACTGCCGTTAGCGCCGTTAGCACCTGGCACCGGCTGGGGCTAACGGTAACTAGCTATTGCTACATGTCCCGGCTGTGTTGTCAGCTATCATCCCGAATGAAGTCTCTTTGTGCCGGAGGAGTGAGGCAGGCAGACCGGAGTGTGCTTTAGATTAATCGTCTATCTATACAGCTAACGTTAACGTTACTAGTGAACTTATTACTATTCCTAGGTGTCATATGCTACCTAATGTACCTTTAACTTCTCTACCTGCCATCCTTGTCCAGGAGCCCGGCTAGCTCAGTCGGTAGAGCATGAGACTCTTAATCTCAGGGTCGTGGGTTCGAGCCCCACGTTGGGCGAGTATCCTTTTTTTCCATTTCTGTATCCTTTTTTTCTATTTCTGGAAAAAAAAGCATACACGAAAATTGCATGAGTATAACCAGAACCCTGAGATTAAGAGTCTCATGCTCTACCGACTGTGCTAGCCGGGCTATGAAGAACCCCTTCCCCCGAAGCAGTAACACACCTGCAGTTCACTCAATCCCCTTGGTCGTGGTCTATACCTCGTCGCCGTGAAGCACAGAATCAAAAAATCTGATCTGTGTAGCAAGCACCATCTTCGTCTCTGTGGCGCAATCGGTTAGCGCGTTCGGCTGTTAACCGAAAGGTTGGTGGTTCGAGCCCACCCAGGGACGAAAATATTTTCTTACCAGTGTAACCAAATCCCAGTGACAGAACTTTACTTATGTCTCTGTAGGTTCTCAGTCATCAAGGTCATAGTTATCCAAGGAAGTTAATGCCAGTCCCAATCACAAGTCAGTTCCTTTTGATTGGAAACTATTGAGAATGAGGACATACGTCACGATTTGGGAGGTGTCTGAGTCTGTCCACCATTTTGAGATCCTACGCTATCGGTTTCCAGGGGCAACAGTGTCAGAGCGACACAAACCCGGAGCAGGAAAGACGGCTCAAGGAATTATCATCAAAGCGTTTTGTTCTGTTAATACATCCATGGCTTAAACAGAGAAATTACGAGAAAATTAAGAAGAAGGCAGCAAAAGAAAAGGGCCCTTACAGGGACAAACTGATAGGAACAACAATCTCTGAAACTGGTCCAGTATATTATCACTTAGCTAGCGTCCACTACAAGTTCTGTTGTTGCCGCTGATAGACTCAGATTATTATTCTATGTGTCTGACAACATTATGGAAAGGATCCCTACAGAGATAGACCTTTTAGTTAAAGAGTACGATCCTTTTAGCTTAACACGAAACAGCCCTGAAATCACCATCACTAAACTCCACCAGACTCCATGTAAATAATCAGGACTTTTATCATCGTAAAACACACTTCATTCAAAGTGGACAGAAACTAAATAAAACTATCAAAAGCCGTCTTGGTTCATCTTTCCACTGTTCCAACAATCACCACTCTGGTTTGGTTGAAATAAACCCTTAATTCAACCATTTACATGTGGAAATATGCTGGCTCCATACACGCTAAAAGTCCTGATTATTTACATGGAGTCTGGTGGAGTTTGGTGATGGGGATTTCGGGGGTGTTTCATGTTAAACTAAATGGATCTTACTCTTTAACTAAAAGGTCTATCTCTGTAGGGATCCTTTCCAGTCAGTGTGGTGTCTCTGTGCTGGACCAGAGAAAGGTCCTTTCTTCTAATCTAAAGAGAGAGCCACAGGAGCTGCTTCCAGAATTGAGTGGGAGGACAGGAGAACAGAGGAGTCAGTTTAGATCATTACATAAACACTACTCTGATCTGATCTGTTTGGGCCGGAAGCCGGAAGTAAAACGCCGGAAGTAAAACGCAGTGTGAGAGTGTGGAGGGGAGAAAAGACTGACGGAGGAAAATAGTGTTATTTCGAGATAAATGTTGTACTATTTGCTTAGCTTTTTTGTTTCTTTTAGCCCCCTGGTAGCTCTCTAGAAAGAGCCAGCATCTACGCAAATCTACGCACCTGTGCGTGGAGGACCGCACTTGTTCTACGAGTAGTAGCTAGCTAAACATTAACTTCAAGCTAACACCAGCCCCATGGCTACCTCCACACCTTCGTTGCTTGAAAATGCAAGCAAAGAAATCGATGACCTTAGGGAAGAAGTTCGCCGGCTCTCCGAGGACTTGAAAACCAAAGATGCCCTGTTGATCTCCTACCTGGACGTTGCTCAAAACCAGTCGCTTCGCATCACAACTCTCTCGGCGGCACTCCAGGATACTGTAATTTGGGACACATCCGCCTGTCCACACCCATCTTCTAGTTCGACACCGACCACCAGGGCATCCTGGACTGAAGTGGTCTGTGGCCGAAAGAGAGCCTCGGGTAGGGCTCCATCGCCTCCTGCCCTCAGCCTCTCCAGTCGCTTCGATGCCCTGTCGAAGCCGAATGTTCCCCCGGTAACGGCCGACGTGGCTCGCCCCGCTTCAAAGCCGACGGACCTGCAGGCGTCAACGAGGAGCACCGCTGCCTCGCGACGACAATTTCTGAGGGATGCGGTAGTCAGACGGTCCGGTGGCCTCCCTTGCCTGAACCAGCCAAATGACAATGTTCCTCAAAAACAATCTCCCCCACCGAATGAAGGTAATCAATATTCCGCTTCTTTTCCTTGTCCATCTGAATCCAATACTGGCTGTTTTGTTCCTACCACCGGCCATTCACGCCCCCCCACTCCTCGTCCGCTCTTCACCCCAACCACAATAATTATCGGCGACTCCACCACCCGGGATATACGTTTTTTTAATGCGGTCACACACTGCTTTCCTGGAGCCAAAGTTGCAGACATCCTGGCTAAAGCTGTGGACCTGATACCGTCACTCCCGACCTCTATTAAACGCATCGTGGTCCATTGCGGACATAATGACATGTCCTATCAGCAGAGTGAGCGCACAAAGAAAGACTTTGGCACCCTCATTGAAGCTTTAATAAGCACTGGGAAGTCAGTTTTTATTTCGGGCCCACTTCCATCTCGAGGTCGCGGAGTAGGCCTTTTTAGCAGACTACTCATCCTCAACACCTGGCTGCAGCATGCATGCAGCATGCACAAGATAGGTTTTATTGACAATTTTAATCTGTTTTGGAAAAGTGACTCCATGTTCAGCAGGGATGGGATTCATCCCAATAGGGATAGGCAGCCAGGTGCTATGTGACAACTTGCGTCACGCCGTGCAGACCCAGACCTGGGTGCAGACTCGGACCTTAGATTGACTGTTTACACCCCGTAAAGACACGCACAGGCGCACCTCCCAATCACACTCTCCCATAAGCTCTCAGTCCTTTACAAATAACTCTGCTAACCCACAGACCAGCTATATCATCCCAGTAAGAGTCAGTAATAACATTACTCCTCCCAGTCATATTAATACTCAAATTCCTAGAGGCTCAGGCCGTGGAAGAGGAGTTGCAGCCATATTTGACTCAAATCTGTTAATTAATCCTAAACCTAAACTAAATTATAACTCGTTTGAAAGTCTTGTTCTTAATCTTCAACATCCAACATGGAAATCATTAAAGCCAATCATATTTGTTGTTGTTTACCGAGCGCCGGGCCCATATTCTGAATTTTTATCTGAATTCTCAGAGTTTTTGTCATGTATTGTCCTAAAATCAGATAAAATAATTATCGTAGGTGATTTTAATATCCATATGGACGTTGACAGTAATAGTCTTAGTACTGCCTTCAACTCACTACTAGATTCAATTGGTTTCAGTCAGAGTGTGCATAAGGCCACGCACTTTTAACCACACCCTCGACCTTGTGCTGTCATATGGCATCAAAATTGAAGATTTAATAGTATTTCCACAGAATTCTTTATTATCAGACCATTTTTTAATAACTTTCGAATTCTTACTACCAGACTATATGAAATTAAATAAAACCTTCTACACTAGATGCCTATCTGACAGTGCTATAGCTAAATTTAAGGAAGATATTCCAACAGCAATTAACTCAATGTCGCTTGTGCTTGTCTCAATGTGCTTTAATATAACAGAGGACCTTTATGCTAATTTTAGTCCTTCCCAAATTGATAATTTTGTAGACAGTGCTACGACCTGCCTACGGACGACTTTAGACTCTGTTGCTCCTCTCAAAAAGAAGATGATGAAGCAAAGGAAACCAGCACCATGGTATAACTCCCAAACTCGCTAATTAAAACAAATCTCACGGAAACTTGAAACTAAATGGCGTTCCTCCAAACTGGAAGAATCTCGTTTAGATTGGCAAGATAGTTTAAAAACCTATAGGAGGGCCCTCAGAAATGCCAGATCAGACTATTACTCATCATTAATAGAAGAAAATAATAACAACCCAAGGTTTCTTTTCAACACTGTAGCCAGGCTGACAGGTAGTCACAGCTCTACTGAGCCATCTATTCCCCTAGCTCTTAGTAGTGACGACTTCATGAGTTTCTTTAATGATAAAATCATAACAATTAGGGAGGGAATTCATCACCTTTTACCCTCAACTTCTAACGGTTCACCTTTTGATACAGGAGTGCTAGAAAGAACGACAAGACCTGACATATACTTTGACTCCTTTTTTCCTATAGACCTTCAACAACTAATGCTAAAGGTCTTTAGCAAAGCCTTCTACCTGTCTCTTAGACCCCATCCCAACGAGGCTACTTAAAGAAGCGTTACCCGTGGTTAACACTTCATTACTAGATATGATCAATATGTCTTTATTAACAGGTTATGTACCGCAGTCATTTAAAGTAGCTGTGATAAAACCTCTTCTGAAAAAACCCACCCACGATCCTGAGGTCTTAGCCAACTATAGACCTATATCGAACCTTCCTTTTCTCTCCAAGATCCTTGAAAAGATAGTCGCTAATCAGTTATGTGACTTTTTACATAGGAATAGTCTATTTGAGGACTTTCAGTCAGGATTTAGAAAGCATCATAGCACAGAGACGGCACTGGTGAAAATTACTAACGACTTTCTAACTGCTGCTGACAAAGGACTTGTCTCCATACTTGTGTTATTAGATCTTAGTGCTGCATTTGACACTATTGATCATACAATCCTTTTACAGAGACTGGAACGCTTAGTTGGCATTAAAGGAATCGCACTAAGCTGGTTTAAGTCCTATTTCTCTGATCGATCTCAATTTGTTAATATCAACGATAAATCCTCCAGGTATGCCAAAGTTAGCCATGGGGTTCCTCAAGGCTCAGTGCTTGGACCAATTCTATTCTCCTTGTATATGCTTCCTCTAGGCAATATTATTAGGAAACACTCAATTAACTTTCACTGTTATGCGGATGACACCCAATTATACTTATCAATCAAGCCAGACGAAACCAGTCAATTAGCTAAACTGCAAGTGTGCATTAAAGATATAAAATCATGGATGACCAACAATTTCCTGAAGTTGAACTCGAACAAAACTGAGGTTATTGTGCTGGGCGCTAAACACCCCCGAACTTCATTATCCAAAGATAAAATTACTCTGGACGGCATTGCCATGGCTTCCAGCACTACTGTCAGAAATCTAGGAGTTATTTTTGATCATGATTTATCGTTTAACGGCCACTTAAAACAAACCTCAAGAACAGCTTTTTTCCACCTTCGTAATATTGCCAAAATTAGGAACATCCTGTCTCAAAACGATGCTGAAAAACTAGTCCATGCATTTGTTACTTCCAGGCTGGACTACTGTAGTTCCCTATTATCAGGATGCTCAAATACGTCCCTTAAGACTCTCCAGCTGATCCAGAATGCTGCAGCGCGTGTTCTGACAAGAACTAAGAAAAGAGGTCATATTTCTCCTGTATTGGCTTCTCTGCATTGGCTTCCTGTAAAATCCAGGATTGAATTTAAAATCCTTCTCCTAACCTACAAAGCTCTAAATGGTCAAGCACCATCATATCTTGAAGATCTCTTAGTACCTTATTGTCCCACTAGAGCACTGCGCTCCCAGAATGCAGAGTTACTTGTGGTTCCCAGAGTCTCTAAAAGTAGAATGGGAGCCAGAGCCTTCAGCTACCAGGCTCCTCTCCTGTGGAACCAGGATCATGATGGCACCTACATCATGGTGGCAGCTATCGCCGTGGTCCTGCCCTACGACCTGCTGTGCCCCATTACACCCTGCAAACCTAACCTTGGCACAGTCAGAAGTCTCTGTGGCGCAATTGGTTAGCGCGTTCGGCTGTTAACCGAAAGGTTGGTGGTTCAAGCCCACCCAGGGACGAAAGCTATGTTTTTTAACCTACTTCGCAGCTTTAGGAAAAACGAGGTCAATGGGGGAGAGGAAGAGGCTCTTTATACCTTCATAACAGCTTCGTCAGGAGACATACAGTCCCTGCAGTTTGAGTCTTTCCACTTTACAGACTGGTAGATTCCTTTTATTATATCACTACAATTACATGAGCTATCAACTCTAAAATAATTGGCACCAACATAGTTAGATTTGCACACTAAAAAGGTTGCATCAAGCCTGGTGAAAATTTACATATTTTAAGGGTTTCGGGAATAGGCGCACAAAAATTGCTTGCTACGTTCATTTATTTTTTTTAAAAATTGCATAAGCCCTTTATAAAAAATGAACTTTTCACATTTTTGCACCCCCTAATGACCAGTTTTTGACAAATTTGGTCCAGAGCCTCAAGAGTGTCATGGCAAACTATGGATGTCACGCTGTCTTTGGATCCATAGGTATTGAATTAAAGTTAAAAAAGTAGCAAATGGAAACGGGTGGGTCTTGAGGAGTGAGGCCCCACCCCCTCAGATTTCTGCCAGAGTTGTCTCTGTGGCGCAATTGGTTAGCGCGTTCGGCTGTTAACCGAAAGGATGGTGGTTCAAGCCCACCCAGGGACGTTTTATGATTAAAAACAGGCCCTAATATGCTTTTTGGGGATTCCCGCCATCATTTAGTGTGTTATATAGTTGTTTTGTGTATGTAATAGGTCTTTAAAGTAAATAAAAACACATTTTATGCCAAAGGGAGCTTTTCCTCCCACACAAAGAACTTAACTGCCTGAAATGCCCTTGCCTGCATAATTAGCGTCTCAACTATCTCAATTGGTGACGTCACCAATTGAGAATGCCCATAATTAGGTTTAGAGCTAGGGTTTGCTGTTGTGTTGTGTGATTTGCAGTCGTGTTGTGTGATTTGCTGTTGTGGTGAAATGCTGTCATGTTGTGGGATTTGCTGTCGTGTTACGGTGAAATGCTGTCGGCTGAACTTTTTTTTGGTGCTATTTACGGCCGAATAATTTCTGTAGTCGAACATTCAGTGCACCCCTAATTTTTGAGGGGCTTGGAATGCTCAAAAACTCATGAAAATTTGCATACATGTCAGACCTGGTGAAAATGACACTAATAAATAGGCTACACCTGTAGTACAGACCAGCGTGAATACATTCAGAGAGGAATTATCAGACAACATTGACTGTCTGTTTTTCAAGTTTTTTTTAACCTGATTAAAACATGAGAAGCATTCCACTATTTTGCTGCTGGAACTGAAAAAAACGGTTTGAGCAAAGTTTTATGTAACAGTCTCCCCTCGATGATGTTTTTTTTATTTATTTCACCATGAGCTGTTAGAATAAAAATGGTGTACCTGTAAAGGGGTGGGACAGCTAAACCATGCAATACCTTATAAAGTAAACAAACATTGGTCATAAACAAAACATTTCAAAACTTAATTAAAGCTGCAAGCGGCGTTGGACGGGCCCTCGCACCTCCTTACATGTCTGGGTTAATGGCGGATGCCGCTCCTTGCGGCTGTGCATTTGCGCGGCACTCAGACGCTGCAAATCGTCACCAATGAAAAGGGAACTCTCTGCTGAGTTCAATAATACCTCACACAATAGTGTATATCAAATGGGTCATTAGTTATTAAAGGGGCATATCTAAAGCATAGGGGGCGGATCAAACCATCACCAATCAAAAAGGAACTCTCTGCTGAGTTCAATGATACCTCACACAAGACTCTACCTTAAACGGTTCAAAAGCCATAAAAGGGGGCGTGGTCTGAGTAAGTGGGCGTGGTTAAAGTATAGAGGCTGGCTCAATATCACATGTAGACCACACATAATAAGTTTCATGTAAATCGGATGATGTTTGTCATATAAGGCTGATTTCCTGTTGCCAGCGGGGGGCGCTATGACCAAAAGTCAATTTTGGCCTATAGATGTCCTCAGGCCTGGACTCTTGTCAAACGTGAGAAATGTTGGGCAGATAAGACAACGTACACTAAAGTTACAACAACTTCTTCGTTCATCGATAAATGCTCAAAATGGCCGCCACGCCCGTTGGATGAAAACTTTTCATCGTTAAGGTCTTGAGATGGCACAAAATGAATTTGAAGTTGATCGGATGAAATCTCTAGGAGGAGTTTGTTAAAGTATAGCACCTTGACTTTTAGGCCTACTTCCTGTTGCCACTAGGGGGTGCTATAACTTTGAGTCAATATTGGCCTGTAGATGTCCTGAGGGTTGGACTCATGGATGTATTAAGAGAACTGGATACAGTGTTCGGCGGGAAGCCCCATACATTCCAATGAGAGTGCTCAAAACATGGATGTAAAAGCTCAAAAGCGCATAAAGCAAACACGGAGCTCGGCTCTTCCGTGTTGACTGGCCCATGACATCACAATGGACATGCGCACCAGCAACAGTTTGTTTGTGTTGTCGTAGCAACCAGTAGCAACATGCTCGTTCATGAGCTTCTCTCTCGTGTCTCTTACAAGTGGCGAACTCATGAACTCGCCGTTTTCATTGTCTAAAATATTCACTAACGTTAAACATTGTGTTTTCGTTGTTCCTGATCGTTTACATGCTTATCTAAATAAACGATGGATGTATTTGGACAACCAAGGAGATTTAATTATTATGTCGTGCTACTAGCTAGCACTAGCTATTAAGGTTAGCCTGCAGTTTCGTGAACAGGGCTCATCCATGGCTTCATCCATCATCCACGTTACAAGCTTTACAGCATACAGCCCTCGGATGTATTATAAGAGAGAGCCAAGGCGTTGTAATCACTATGTCTGTAGTAACGTTATGTAGGCATATAGCTAATTATGGTATTATCATTCTCTTAATACATCCATGCTAGCTACCGCTAATAGCTACTAGCCGATAGCCCCGCCAGTTTAGGAAACACTTCATACATGGCGTTACATCCACGTTACAGGCTTTACACCATACTTAAATCCCTTGGGTGTATCATAAGATAATACCATAGACGTATTAATAGAACATATGGTGAATTACAACCATTAGCTATATCCATTATTACAACTACAGGACCTCGGGAGAATAGTCATGTGAGCGGGTGGGCGCAGTTCCGCGGCTCTGCTCGCGTCCATTATGCGCGTTCGTCATACCTAGTTTAATAACTCTGGATTCGGCTAGTAAGTTGATGTACCCCCCAAAAAATGATCCGCTGAAATATAGAAGTTTCTTTGGCCATGCAAAGTCTATGTGAAAAGTCTTTCTGGGCCATGGGGTGCAGTACCACCGTTATCCGCTAAGCCCATGGTGGCTTTTAGACATGGTGCTCTTCCTGGGGGCTTGGTTGGACTCTTAAGCCTGGTTCACACGGCAGGATAATTAGGCCGATTTTAGCCCCGATTCACCCCTTCCGACAATCTTAAGGATGCTCCGATTATCTTAAAATAATCTGATCAGATATTCCTGCCGTGTGTGGTGTGTTAAGACTGCTCTCGTCTGCTCGGAAGGACGTCAGGACCGCTCTGATCTCAAATCGGGGATATCCAACATGTTGGATTTCTCCTCGTGTCTGGTGTCCCCCGGGGACAAACGAGCATGCAGCCTGTGGACTGTGGCGTGTAGCCAATCAGAAAGCGAGGTGACGAGGCGGCGAGGAAAGCACCGGGAAACAAAATCAAAACAGCGGGAGTCAAATCGGTTCGTGTGTGATGTGTTGATTTTGCCGTGTGCTGCGCACCACACACTGTACGACCAAAACTGTCAGACCCGTGATTTTTTTATCGCCGTGTGTGGGGTCTCTCAGGATTGGAAAATCGGCCGACAATTTTAAAATCGTCCCGTGTGAACCAGGCTTTATGAATCCTGAAGACCTCAATGATGAAAAGTTATTAAAAGCAACCGTTTGTCGAACGGTGTGGGTGTGGCGGCCATTTTGAGCATTTATCGATGAACGAAGAAGTTGTTGTAACTTTTGTTTATGTTGTTATATCTGCCCAAAATTTCTCACGTTTGACAAGAGTCCAGGCCTGAGGACATCTATAGGCCAAAATTGACTTTTGGTCATATCGCCCCCCGCTGGCAACAGGAAATCCGCCTTACAGTATATGACAAACATCATCCAATTTACATGAAACTTATGTGTGGTCTACATGTGATACTGAGCCGCCCCCTATACTTTAACCACGCCCACTTACTCAGACCACGCCCCCTTTTATGAATTTTGAACCGTTTACGGTAGAGTCTGGTGTGAGGTGTCATTGAGAGTTCCTTTCTGATTGGTGATGGTTTGACCTGCCCCCTATGCTTTAGCCACGCCCCCTTTCATAACTGGTGACTCATTTAAGGTATACTCTTGCGTGAGGTATCATTGAACTCTGTAGAGAGTTCCCTTATCATTGGTGACCGTTTGCCCGCCCCTCTCTACTTTGTAAATTTGCAATACACCATTTCCAACGCCGCACACGCTGTGTCCGACCGTTGCGCAAATGCAGGGTCACGTGGAGCGGCATCCGCCAGTAACCCCGACGTGCACGGAGGAGCAAGGACACGTCCAATGCTGCTTGCAGCTTTAATTATGTTTATCTCTCTACAGATTCAGGGAATCTAGGCAGCTGTATGATAAGGGAATGTTTTGTCTCAAGACAGGAGGTCAGTGGGCCTGCTACACTTTAGCATATACTTCCCAGAGAGAGAGAGAGAGAGAGAGAGAGGCTGAACTAGGCTTTATCATCTGTGTTTAGGTGACTGCAATATCTTTGTTTACCTTTTAAAGGTTCAGCTAAACCTAACGAGTTTAAATACCCCTTCAGGAAGACAGAAAGTTCAGAGAGTTGGGATGGCACTACACAATAACACATTGTGGTTTAACTGTACTGCCTGCTTAATTGTTTACTCAATTGAGTGTTCATTAAATGCTTCTGTGTACGTTATCAAGGTCTCCTGAACCTTCTTCACAGGTGTGAAATGAGTTGTGCTGCTCCTGAATTTTTCCTTAACACCGCTGTGCCAGAAGGTCCACATCCCTGGAGTCTTTCCACTGCCACCTGAACAGGTTCATTCCAGGTTGGTGTCTCTCTTATGTATGATATTTAAAATAATTTTATTAAAGCATTATTCAGATTGAAAAGCAAGACTTTTTTCATTGGCATGAATATGTTTTTTTTTTTTTGCAGGTACCAGTGCTAACATACTGAATTTCCAGCTGTACCTCCTGGAAGGCCTGGACAGGTGGAACCAGGCTCGAGGGACTACGGCGGTGACCAGCAGGCCGTCATCCCTCCTCAACTAAGCCGGAGATGTGGTTCACTCTGTCAACAAAAACAGCCTGAAGGTGTTTGGCCGGCGTTTGTTCCAACCTGCCAAATACACTGGTATGTCTAATTGATATCTGGCAACATGATACTCATGGTTTGTGGGTTTTCAGTGTTCTAACTTTAATTCAACAAGCAGGGTTCATACGGGTGCTTGAAATCCTTGAAAATGCTTGAATTTTGATGTGGTTTCAAAAGTGCTTACGTTTTGGATAAAATGCTTGAAATTGTAACTGTTTCTTTCAGAACAAATACCTATCTGACTGAATAGTTCGTTTATTAAATGTTGGAGAGCTTAAAATGAAACCTGCTCGCTTGCATGTGTGACTGCGATCTGCCAGGTGTGACTCCGCCCCCATGAAACCACTACTGTACCATGCCGGGAGGCGATATTACGAATTCCACTATGGCTATGCCAAGACCCGCCCTTTAATAGCATTTATTGGCCAGACGTCCATGCTGACGCAGGGTAACGAAACCCCATTTGTACAGGTCGGCTATCCAAATGCCTAACCCCAACCAATCGAGCTGCTTCGTAGGGCGGGTCTTGCCGTAGCCATAGTGAGATTCGTAAATTTGCTGCGCTCGTTTCAATGAACGTTGGCTGGAAGATGAAAAGTACAAATTATGGATTAAACGGGGACAAACCCCACAAGTTGCCTCTTGTAAAGTCTGCAAAAAAGACGCGCAGCTTTTCACAATGGGTGAGTCTGTGCTCTTGAGTCACATGAAGTAAGTTTAAAGTAAGCCAACTGAAGTAGCCTACTGTACCCTTTTACTGTCTATGTACTGTACACGTTAGCACCTATTTGTTTACGCTAGTAACTGCTAGCTAGGAATTCGCAGGCTAAGTGACTGAGAATAGGTGTGAAAATGTAATGTTAGTATTGCATGTCCGTTATGACGTGTTCATTTGTGGAATATGCAGTGAACATAGCCAAAGTTACATCACAGTAAATATAACGCTAATTACCCGCAAATTAAAACCTGCAAACGTTAGCCCAGTGCATAACAACAATTGTTGATTGCTGAACAGAAATTGTGTCAGATTGAGTGTTATACGAGTAGCCTACTGTAAGGTTGAGGATGGCCTTATGCAATATTTACACTGCTCTATTCCAGTAGATAAATGTATATGTCTTGGCAATGAAATACATTTTTATTTTCAATTACATAATATAGACTATTTATCAGGCAGGTGCCTGTGCACTGTCAGAGTCTTTTGGGTTAAAATGGAATTACAGGTGGTTGTTGTTGTTGTTGTTGTTGTTGCACTGTCTCAGATTTTGTTCAAACCTTGTCTATATCAAGAATGTGTCCCAAAACCAAGGCCTGTAAAATATATCTGTTCAAATCCTATGTCTTCATATTTTCAGCCCTTGAAATTACTTCAGTTTTACAGCCTGAAAATCCCATTATCTGGGAAGCAATATTTGGACATTAATATAATGAAAAGTATTATTCATAGGCAGCCCAAACTTTGTAGGGTGGAAGACAAACATGTCAATATGATTGAACCATTGCTGGTTTGTACGGCATGCCCTAGATTTGGAAAAAAAAGTGTGAAAAGACTTTTCAAATGTGAAAAGACTGACATTAAGGGTAGCATAAACTTTGAGCAAATTCTAAGAGGGTGCAGCAACTGTTTTCCTGGATTTTGTCTGATTTGACACAGAATGACCCAGCTGCATGTCATTTGGCTCAGATCCTCCCACTCAGTGCTACTCTCCATAGCTGTCTTACTGTATGTTATGTTATGAACCATGAAGATATCTGATCCTTCTGCTATTACGAAACACAATTTTGGTTGTTTATAGCATTATCTCTTTTAATGTGATAAAAACACTAAATAATAATTTTGGCTATGTATTGGTATGTAATTTACGGTGCTGTACGGTGCTGGAAAAAGCTTTAAAATGGACCTTGGAAGTGCTTGAATTTGACCTTGGAAAAGGTGTACGAACCCTTATTTTATAGCTTTATTTGTATCACTCCCACTGCCAAAGCAAACCATACATGTATACTTATAGCAGAAACAGCTCTGATATTAAAATTAAACGGTATCAATATAGAATGCTTTGAATACAACTAATGAGGTGTGTGTGTGTGTGTGTGTCTTTTTCATAGGAGAGCTGCTTGGTCTTCCTGCTGAGTCAGACTGGACAGCCCCTGAAGGTGAACCCCGTCACAAGGGAGACAGAGGACATTTTGGAGGGTGTGAATGAAGGTGAGGATGAACAAGATCTGTGCTTTGAAGAAGACGAAACACTTGATTTGACTGTGTCAAGTCCCTTCACTGACCCCTATTTCTCTGCCTCCTTCCTGACTGCTGCCAGCTCCCAGGAGAAAGCAGTCCTTTCTGCCTGCTACCGCCTCCCTGACTGATCGCATCCTTGAGGACTACAGGAAGGTTAAGAGGAAGGTTGCATTGCATACTGCCCCTCTGTAGAGGCTGCTCCCAAGGAGAGATGGTTATGATGTTCAATTTTTGTGAAACTGGTGTTGAAATAACCATGCCACTTTAAGTAAATTACCAAGGTAGTTACCATAATCAGGGGAATAACTAGGACATCATCTTGCCGTATGTCTATGTATTCAAAATAATTGAATTTAAAGTCAATAGTCCAATTGTAATTGAAACTTTAAAAAAAAAAGAATCTACACCATTAGATGCTACAAGTCTGCATTATGTAGCTTCCACTTTTTCCAGATAACAAAAAAATGAAACTGACAAAATATAGAAAGCTGTGTTAGCAGCATTAGAGCTCTAAATTCAGGAAACAATACACGCATTAAGATTAACAGTTTGTCTGCATCATTAAATGAACACAATCTTAGTTAAGAAACAACACAGGAGCAAATAACAGCAACTTTTTGTAGCATTTCTACAAACTGACAGCCGGATCACTAGCTAAATTAATGCCTTGACCACTCACCTGAAGATATCAGAATAAACGTACCTACGAGTCTCCCCTTCACAGACATGCCCACTTTATGTTGATACCATGCAGCCTCCTTGTCCTCATTTGTTAGGTTTCTCCATTAATTTATTCAGTTTTTCACCTGTCTGTATCTTGAGTAACTTTAACACACTTTGATGTCCCTGTTGCTTGTTGAGAAAATATTTGAATGTTGTGTGAAAAAAAAACAATGAACCTGCTGTTGAATCTCATTCAGTCATTTATTTAGCATGATTGTCATGAGGATTGATTTTAAAAAACATTGCAAATGTTGCCGCTATATTAATATACTGTAGATATGGCCAACATGCAACAAGGCACCAAATGCCATTTTAAAAAAAAAAATAAGAAAAAAAAATCAATTTCCAACACTACTCATCGCATATTATCTTAGTACAGCCTTCAAATTTAATTTGAGGAAATCTTCAAATTGATTTTGCTTTTCAAGTGTATATTTCGGCTCGAAATCTTTAAAATCTTTCTTTATTAACCCACAGGCCATCTGATGTACTTAACTGTTAAAGACAATGACTACATGTGAGTGGTATAATAACACAACAGTCCTCAAATATTTAGCATATAAACTTCTTCCAAATATGCAAACATTATTATGGAGGATTGTGAAATGTAGTGCTTGCATGTGTGTGCGTGCAAACAGACAATATGTTGCTGAAACACAAGGTCAATTTTTATTATCAATACAGACTGGCTCTGATTTTGACATAGCCTGGCTACCACCCGACACCGCACGACTTGAAAAAAAAAATTAAATAAAAAAAAAAAGTAATCAGGAACCATTTGCAGTCTCTTGAAAAATGCAGATGAAGGTGGTGGCTGCAGGAGAGTCCAGAAGTCGTTTTCAGAGGAACTCGCTGTACCTCTCCAATCTCACCAGTCTAATGGCTCAGGTCCTAGCTCTGATTTTATTTCAAATCCCGTCCCTGCTCCCCGTCTGTGGCTCCAGTTTGAGCTGATGTGGTCTGATCCTTCTGCGAGGTGTTCAGGGCTAGCTGCATGGCCCAGACGCTCAGAGGCCTCATGTACGCCAGAGAGCGGTAGATGCTCTTTTCACAGTAGGCTTCAGGAGTCTGGAAGGCCATGCCCAGCCTCTCCCACACAGTTCGGTAGCAACCCTCCGCCGTGCGCATACCCTCCTCCAGCATGCCCTGAGTTAAAAAAAAGACAGCCGCAGAGGTGTGAGGCAGTATTTCAGTTAATGTCACAAAGTCAATACAACCAGCTAGGCATACATCATCAAGTTACTTCTACTTGCAGCACGGTGGCCCAATGGTTAGCACTGTGGCCTCAAAGCAAGAAGGTACCAGGTTTGAACCCTGGTCGTCCTGGGCCTCTCTTTGTGGAGTTTGCATGTTTTCTACGGGTGCTCCGGTTTCCCCCACCACCAAAAACATGTTCCCCTCCCTCTCTACCGAGCGGATGTGTGGTAGAGAGTAGTCCCCCCACACTGAAGCACTATTGGGTGTTTATGACAAAGCGCTATATAAATGTAATTATTATTATTATTATTATTATTATTATTATTATTTCTAGGGCAGCATCCCTAAACAAACATATGGGGAAACTTAAAGAAATGGTTATATATTTTTGGAAACAGGCTTATTTGCTTTATTCACAAGAGTTAGGTGAGAAGATTGAATACCGCTATTATATCTGTCCCTTTAATATGAAGCTGGAGTCATAGTTAACAGAACATTTTAGATTAATACAGTATATTAAGACTTTTTTTATGATTAACAATATATTAAGACTTTTAACCATTGCAAACTTAAGAATGCAGGCCTTTGAATGATAAATGACTTGAGTGTTTTCAACGACAACAAAATTTCAATATATACTTTATTGTGGTACAGTGTAGACACTAAAACACACACTTACCTCATGGATCATAGTGGCTGCCAGTCCATACACTACTCCAATCCAGACCTCATCTGACTGGACACTGGAGCGGTCGGGCACTCCCTCAGGACGCATGCCGTTCACTGCCCCCATCTGGCCTCCAGCGAAGCTCATTACATTCAAGTCGAAGACAGATTTTAGTGCGCTCTGGATTTTTTCTTTTGGAAAAGCCTGGTGGGAGAGAGGAAATGATGCTGAAACCACAAAGCTTTGATGCATGTCTTAATGTGAAAACACGACTTTGTTGATGTTTGGGTAATTTGCAGCTTGGCATAGGGAAAGCAAGAGATGTCATGAACATTGAACAAAACACGATGGTGGCCGGGTTGGCTGAGTGGGTAGAGCAGGCGCACATATACTGAGAGGTGTATGTCTTGACACAGAGGTCCAGGGTTTGAATCCGACCTGTGACGATTTACTGCATGTCTTCCCCCATTTCTCACCTGTCAAATTAAAGGCGGAAAAGCCCCAAAAAATTATCCAAAAAAAACTATGTACTGTGTGCAATTAGACATATTTACAACAGTCCAACAAATTTCAAAAAGCTATTTTGCTACTATGCATGTATAAAAGCAGAAAGGGGGAAAATAAAAAGTACAGAATAGCCCTTTTCAACAGAAGGTGGGGAGAGTGAGGCGATTAATGAGACATAGGTGAGCTGGGGAAAACTAACAGACAGCATGGAGGAGAACAGAATGAGGAGTGAGAGTAGCTAAAGGAGGAGATAACAGAAAGCTGAATCCAGTTTCTTGATGTCTTTGCTCAAAAAAAGAAAAATGGCTACTCTGTCCAAACAGCTCACGAATTCATGGGACGCTTCAGAGGAAAGGACTCATCCCTCTAAAACACATTTTCTCGTTGCCTCTCTCCTCCAATGATTTCCTTGCGTCTCTCCCAGGCCTCCTCGGTGGGAGGGACTAAGATGCGAGGAAGGGAGGCAAGTGGAGGAGTCAGGGATGCAATTTAAGTGCTATGGGACGTACCCCATGTCATCTTGTACTGCTTTGGAAGGGATAAACAGCTCCTCTACTAAAAGCAGGGCTTATTGCCTACAGTTTAAAAAAGGTGGAGCTTGTGTTTTAACTTGCCTGGTAGTCTCCCTCTCCCAGCCCAGATGCTCTCAGGAACCAGTGGCCAGCACACTGGTCAGACATGACACTATTAGAAAGGTCTCTCCCACTGCTGTCATAGTTGTAGTACTTGCCTAAACATGAAAGGAAAATAGAAAGGAAAGGAAAGGCAGTTTACGTCTCAAGCTAATTTATTTTTTATCATTGATGTGTGTAACAGTACGTTGGAATAAGCAAATGAGTTTGTCATGCCTCTCACTATTTAGCTTTTCACAAGATTTTATCAAAATACACAATTTGTAGATTTTTAAATATGCACTAAATGCAACGGAGTGAACACTTTCCATATAACCTATACATAGCCATATTCTACTGCTCCTCATACTATTTATCCTGCACATACACTTATTCTTACTATTCTTATGTTACCACACTGCACATGTATATGGTTCATTCAGTAAATCCATATTTATTTTGTTTTTCTTATTATATATTCTCTTAATACAATCCATGTATCTATATCTATTATTCTTACTACTAGTATAATGTCACTGCTACTACATTGCACATATCTGTACATGTTGTTCATACATTGTTCATATTACATAGCCATATTTATTCTGCTTTTATCACTGCAATATATTTATTGTCCTGCCTATGCACCACCTGTCTATACTTTTTTTTTTGCACTTCTGGTTGGACGCAAACTGTATTTTGCTGTCTTTGTACTTGTACACTGCACAATGACAATACAGTTGAATCTAATCTAATGAATATTTTATAGATATTTAATTACCGTTCCACAGCACTTTGTCAAAAGCAGCACTGCCCCTGTCCAAGATGTCTCTATAACGTTGGTATGTCTCCTCATTGTCCACCAGTTTGGCCATTTTACACATCACACACAGGGATGCTAACCACAGCCCACCACAGTACGCACTGTAGAATACAAATACACAAAACCACACCAGATAAAATAAGTTTATTAATGTGACTTCTCACATAAAAACAGAGTGTGGAATTTGAGTCAAATGTAACCTTGCTGTAATCATTTACAACACTGAAGGATTGACTTCATGGAAAAATGTCAAGCTTAGTACTGAACTCAACCTTGGCCCTCAGGTCACAGTTAGAGAAGCACTGCAACTATGCACAACTCATTTTTTCCTTCTTTGTCAGGAGTCATGCTTTTTTCCTTTCTCCCGGCTATCCAATTCAGACTTAAGTAAGTGTAGACTATGTGCAAATAGTGACTGGGTGTTATCACAGAGCACTAAGATTCACTGGGATATAAGAGAACCCAAGGGAGGGAGTCCTGTGTACTCAGAACAAGGGATACTCTTTCTCTCACCTAGATATTTCTGTAACCTAATCTCTACTGATAGTGTTTATTTCAGGGCAACCATGTTTTTTCATCCTCTCACCTTGGTCCAGTCACCGTCCAACCGTCATAGGTCTGGTCAGCATATCCAGAGTTCTCTATCAGGCCATCTCCATCCAGGTCGAACTTCATCTCTGACTCCATCACCGCCTAGCAGAACCACCACCATATAATAAGATAGTTGAGTGGAACAAAAATCTGAGCAAGCACCATATAATCCAGTATACTCGTGTTTTGTGTTACCACTACAGATGGGATCTGAAATGCAGACTAGGGTTTTCAAATCAAAATCGAGATTTGAAAGAATGCGATTAGCTAATCGTGAAGACAATCGAATGTGAAATATTTAGTTGAATGTTTGGTGTCACATTTGATTTAACATTTGTATTCCTCTTTTCATTATTATATTGTTTTTTCATACGATAAATGCTGGAATAATGTTACATATTCAGTGGATCTTTCATTTATTTTATATTACTTTATTTAACATGATCGTAGAAGGTGCAAGACGTAGCTTTTTTTTTTTTTTTTTTTTTTTAAATAGAATTTTTTCCCCCAAATCGTTAGCCCTAATGCAGACTATATGGATCAGTTATACCTGGCAGACGGGCCACATGTCCTGCAGGTACTGATTGTCCTGTGTGAGATGAAAGTCTCTGTAGACCTGCAGGACAAACTTCAGGTTCAGGTCCTTCCAGTCTGCAGTGTCATGGATGAGGTAGGCATTCACCCTCTGCCATGGCTCATCATCTAGGGACAGAGTCATCATGTTGTAAACCCTGATGAAATTCCGGCAAATTTGAGATTTGCTCTGCAAGTCAGTCTGGCCAAAGGCCCAATTCCAATTTTTCCAAATCGAGGCACCAATCACAACCGTTGAGGTGGGCTTTACACAATGACAATAGCGCAGCGACAGCAAGCAGCTTTTTGTTTACATTCAACATGACGGCCACCGAAGCACAGCAACCTGTTGATGCTGCTGTCGCTGCTACGTCACCCAGATCGTTGGTCTGATTGGTTGAAGGACTATCCAATTGCGCCTTTGGAAATGGGCTGTGAATTAACCTTCCCCAGACCCACTCTCAGTTACAACTGAGAAGGGCCTGGTGTCAGCCAGGCTACAGAAATGCACTGAAACCTATGAAAATCAAACATTGAGTTATCCCTGTAGTTAATGACATTGTCTTTCTCCTACCTGGGTCTCCAATGTCGTGAGGAACCACATTTTTGGCCTTGACAGGAGAATACTGCCCACTCATCAGATGGAGCCTCTCTGTGGGGTCCTGCTGAACCACACTGCCAGCTGAGAAGAGATTAATGCCCCTAAATAAACCCTTGTCCTGGTATTGCTCTTTATCAAATACACATGCTTGGATAATTGATACATTAAGATAACAGCACTTTACTCACCAATATCGTATTGCACACTCAAGGCAAGTTTGGGCCACAGCATGATAAGCGCAAAGGAGGCATAGAAGTGCACATCGTATGTGTTGTACATTCTGTACTCCTGACCTGGGAAACAACAATAACATAGTAATGTTGGTCACATATTTAGTATAGGCAAATCTTTCTTTCTTTTTTTTACTTTTGCCAACCCTGAATACAATTTTGTTTCTCTAGTGCGACAGATCTGTTTTTTTCAATAAAACGAAAACAAATGCATGAGTTTTGCTTAGCAAGTGTTAGCATGAAGGATCATGCTTTGGTATGTAGTATTTTGTGTACACATTTGTTTTTGGACACCACTTCACTTTAATATCAGATACGTCACATTAATATTTAGTTGTGAACTGCAATCAATGAAAGCCTACAATGTGATCAACGTTAATAGTTTCTAGACCTTGATTAACAAACTGCAGTAGGGCTGCAACTTATTAAATAGTTTTGTTTATAAAATGTCAGTAGTGAAAAATCCCCATTATATAATTCCCCAGAGTTTAAGGTAATGTCTTTAAATCTCGTTTTGTTTGACCAACAGTCCAAAACCCAATTCAGTTTACAATTATATAAAACAGAAATTCACAAAATCCTCACATTAAAGAAGTTGGAACCAGGGAATGTTCAATTATTTGCTTAGGTGCGGAAGAATTATTTTGTCCATCAACTAATCGATTCATTATTGGAGCCCTAAACTACGTGTTTAGTCTTGCGGACTAACATGTTTCTTTGGCACTTACCTTCTAGGTAGGCGAAACGGCCAAACTCCTTGATGACAGCAGGCTGAGCTGGCAGCCCCCCGTCCTCGCTGCGCACCCCACCACTGACATCAGCATCCTCTGGTAGCTCTGTCCACACCGTGCCTCCATCCACCACAAAGTACAACTCGTTAAACAGGGCTGACTTATACCAGGAGGGGAGAGAACTGCAACACAAGCCAAGGTGAGAGGATAAACACATTCTAAGCATTCATGAACGGAAAACTATTGATTGGCATTGAGGTCATTGTAATTTATCATCGTTTTTGATAAACTAGTGTTTATTTCTCATGTAACCTACAGACTACCTGTCCTGCAGTATGGGTCTTTGCCACTCCTCAATGCTCTTCTCCCACTGTGTGTAGTGTGTTAGGGCGTAGTGACTAAGCGAGGGGGACGCGTCCCCTTTGGTCCCAAAGTAACGCGTGTATCTCCTGGACAAAGAAAAGCCACAAGCTGATGTTAGAGACAATGCATGTTCAACAAATGCAAATACAAAAGCAGAAAACACTGTATTTTGATTAACATTTTAAAAGTCTTGTATCTTAGAAGGTCTTACTTTTGCCTTGCATTATATAATATTCCACATAGGAGGTCAAAGGTGTGTCAGTTGGGCCTGAGGCTTTGAAATAGGATACATGTTTTTTTTTGCATTTGGGAAGGCCTGTTGTACTTTGGCCACAATAAATTATACATGGCAAATTGGTGGGCTGCAATTTGTCACAAATGCAAAAACACATCCAAGACTGGGATTTTAAAAAAAAAAAAAAAAAAAAAAAAAAAGGAATAAGCATGGACAGCCAATAGCTTTGTTAACGCTCGACACTGTACGCAGCACTGAAAGTGACCCACACCAAACAACCACAGCAAAGAAAGTTAACAAGAAACACTAGTGTGGTCTTTTTTCAGTTAAAAGCAACAAATGGAATTAAAAAACAGGGAGAAGGATATCTGTAGCTATGACAAACTCCAGCTTTTACATTTCTGCAAAGCACCTCACCGGATGTGTTCCCTCTCTCTAGAGCCAAAGGTGATTGTGGGCATGTCCCAGGCCAGGCAGAACTCCAGGCGGTTATGGCTCTGAGCTGGCACTGAGCAGCCTACAGCCAACGCTGCTGCCACCTTATCTCCCTTAGGCGTAGGTGGGCTGGATCCTGCGGAGGTTAGTCAGAGAGGGAGGTCAACATGGGTCATACCTGGCATCTCCATCAAACTCAAAACTATATATACTAACTACAGAACAGTATTAAAAATGACATATAGAGAAAATATCACAAAATTGGTAAACAACCTCCTTTTTACTTGAAAGAAATGGAGTGGGTTAGCTCTTGCTCTTTATCCACCACTTATTTATTCATTGAGTCGGGTCAACTAACTCGATAAAATATAAAATATCACTGTCTGTTTGCACAAAATCTCAGAGATTATGTACTTGTACCTGTTATTTATTGAACTATCATTTTGAAAATAGTTACACCAATTACTTTTTGTCATATCTGCTCACAATGTTTAATGCTCAAGTGATGTATTGCTATTGTGGGTGTTTTACTATGTATCAGTTTCTTTCATTCTACTTCCCACTTATTTTTTATGTTTCTGCTACATGTTGAGGAAACAACTTCAGACATTTTTATTATGAATCTGTCTCATACCTTCACTGTGTTTTTAAGCACTGACCTGTAGGAGAGTCCAGCCGTCCATCAGTGATGAGGTCACTCCACAGGCCACTGCAGGTTCCCTTTGGACTGAACGCTGTCTGGTGACTGACCTCCCGGTCGGGCTACACACACACACACACACACACACACACACACACACCTAATGCTCACTAACACCACAGATTTCACAACCAGTTGATTATTATAATCCCACTTCCAGATAACCAAGACTATTGTTGCAAATCCTGTTTGTTCCCTGATCATTGTTTGTGCAGCTACTGTACCTACAGTACAGTACAACCTTTTGCAAAAACCTTGAAGCTGCTAAAAATCATAAGCTTGTAAATCAAACCTGTTCTCGGGCTGCGATGCACAGACTGTAAGGGTTCACTGGAGGGCAGTGATGTAGCAAGACCCCAGACACCGCCTCCCCCTCCTTCTCCAGGTGGAATGGTTCATTCCAGTGTCCCCCGCTCTTGTCGTCCTTGTGTCCCGACCCGTTGACCATAGTGAACATGATGGAGACGTCCAGAGCAAAGTCATTCTTGTTCTCTATGTCCCACACAAATACTGCCACCGGGAGACTAGAGTCCTGAGAGAAGGGAGATATACATGGTGGAATTTGTAGAAAACCTTTGTAGAACCAGCATGTCAACATACATACACCGTTTGAACCTAGAAACCAAAAAATAATTTCAACATAAGCAAGGATCAATAATGATCCTGAAGAAGGAAAAAAGGCTTAAAACAATAAAAAAATATGACATTGATCCTAACATTTTTTGTCTTTGTGCGGATGCTCTTTTTAGTCATGGGTTATCAGTATTCTGTAATTATGACATAACCATCTGATTTCTTGGCTTCAACAAGCTGTTATGTAGAGTAGGTGAATCATTAGCCCAGTTTTATTTCAACAAGCTTGTGTGCTTTTTAGCAACTATACTATTTATTGTATGTGCAAATTCAATTGGACTTCTTAGGAGTAAGACATTCAAGTCTTTTAATTGTATCTGATACTGGATTTGTTAGGACAATACTGATAACATATAGTCAATCGTTATCTTTAAACATAAAGTATATACTGTTACTATTGTGACCAAGCTACTGAACTAGATATTTGATATTGAGAAAAAAAATCCCCTTGCCATGTAATGGTGACACGTTTTTACTAAATTACCTCAAACCTAGTTTAGCATTTCTTTGCTGCAATTTCTTGTTACTTATCGGCCAACATATACGCTGCTGCTGACTGCTGTAAGGTGATATCAGTCTAATTTTTGTCTTAATGGCCGAGATGTGATGGTTGAATTTGGAATTTATCATTTTCAAGAACTTAAGTCCTTGTTGTAGTTTCTTAAATCTACAATATTAAAAAAAATGTAATGCCTATTGCAACAAAAATATAACTCTATTGGACTGTATGAAATCCAGAGATGCCTCTGTTACCTGGTAGTCATGGGGGATGACTGGGGAAATCTGTCTGCAGGTTAAGGTGACATTCTGTCCCGGCAGGTGGTAGACAGTCCAGGCGCGGGGGTACAAGGCATGATAGAAGGCATACTCTCCGCAGTAGCCCCAGTTCCAGCCTTGTAGTGTGGGAGGACGCTCTACAGATAGCACCTGCTGGTAAACGGTTTGCCCACCACGTCGCAAACACACTGTGAACTAAGAAAAGGAAAATAATGTGAATTCATTCATTCATGAATTATCAACTTTTGCATTTTCTTCAGCCCCCACCGCCGCAGCCTAAACGCACTACACCAATTCAAAATGAATGGAAAGACCTGCATTTTCGCCAGACCGTCTGACGGCCGACGCATTGAGTGTGAAGGCAGCCTTATCTTCCTACATTTCCCAGAGGGCCCTCTGACAACCCTCTGGGGACATGTCTAAACTTAAATGTGCATCCAGCTATTGGTTCTACATTCAGGTGGAGACCGCTGTAGTGGAAATGACAGTAACCGCAATAGAGCGAGTTTATCCAGGGACAAATAGAGTCGCACCCACTCCTCAAAACACACCATGCATTGCATTATAGTCTACAGAGACTGCTGTGGGTAAATAATCTGTCTCCTTTACACCAACGCCTGAATTAGTATTATTGTATGTAACTGAAAATTGTCTAAGCATTAAACGCCAATGTTGCCGTATTGGAAATATGTTCATGTGGCATTTAGTTGTTGACCAGTTACTCAGGTGAATAGGAAATTAACACCACAAAAGAACAAAATAGATCCAACAATGTGGATTATCTGCAGGGAACCGTTTAAATATTTTCTCTTCAGCATTTGGCTGGTACTGGATAGGGGCTGTCCTATGGATTAAGAGAATGATCAACTTAAAAATAAAAATATCCCAAAACCAGCCCGTCAAGAAATATGTGACTTCTTATAAACCTTGATTTAACAGGCTGCTGGACTTTGATTGCTGAGATTCAAATAAATCAGGGAGCCATTGTCCACGGACCAAAATATATATACAGCCAGATAAATATCCTTTAGTTATTCTTTACGATTTAGTATGCATGAGCATCACATGAGTTTTCGTCTATTTGAGATCCTACATACCTGGTTTGCTGTGACAGTTTTGTAGTGGTACATCCCGGGATTTAGTTGCCATCTGCAGAATTCCCCCTTCCAACCTCTCGTGATGGTGCCTCCTCCAATACCGCCAAGTGGAGCACCTGCAGATTAGAGTATGGTGTCAGTTTGGATTCAGTCACATTACAATTGCTATTAAGACCTTAAATGGTGACATTCAAGATTATTTTCTGTGCATTTTTAGGCCTTTATTGACAGGACAGCTGAAGAAATGAGAGAGAGGGGGGGATGACATGCAGCAAAGGGCCGCAGGTCGGAGTCAAACCCAGGCCCGCTGCGTCAAGGAGTAAACCTCTATATGTGGGCGCCCGCTCTACCAACTGAGCTATCCGGGCGCCCAACTGGTCAAATTCAAAGGGTCAAAATAGGTTTTGGTTCAAGATTACACAAAAATTGATAATCAGAATTATACTGGTAGTCACATGTTAACATGTTGAAACCGTAGATGTTGGACCACTTGTCTAAAATTCAACCATTCAGCATATGACTTCACTCTGTTGTAAGATAGATCTGAACTCACCATATATTTGACGCAAGGGTTGGGCACGAAACATATCAATGAATGGAGCTTTCTTTTCCACCTGGGTCTTCTTGTACCACCACTTTAGATACCTGGATGAACACATACAGTTTACAGTACACAGATTACCTTAAAATCATAAGTGGAAGGATGCAAATGTGAAAGTAAATAAAGATGCCAGAAAACAAGCGAGGACATCAACAAATATTCAGACAGACAGTCAGTGGTAATACTTGCACCCTAACTACCATCATGTGTTAAAGGGTTACAAATAGGGACGTTCTTAATTATCAAATTAGTTCCTAAGTAACCATCACAAGCATGTGAACAACTGGTTAACATGCGTTTTCTCCTTGCTTATTTAAAAAGCAGCCACAGCCGCGCGCACACACACACTTCACTATCTTTGTGGGGACCCGTCATTGACATAGTGCATTCCCTAGCCCCTTACCATCACAACTAAATGCCTAACATTAATCCTAAAACCAAGTATTAACCCTCAAACAGCCCTTTGCTGTGCAGACTCCACAAGACAGACACACACACACACACACACACACACACACACACACACACACACACACACACACACACACACACACACACACACACACACACACACACACACACACACACACACACACACACACACACACACACACACACACACACACACACACACACACACACACACACACACACACACACACACACACACACACACACACACACACACACACACACACACACACACACACACCATGAAGGAAGCACTTGTAAGATGAGGGGAATGAGGTCAAAGTGGCAGCTCTACTTTATTTGAGTGTTGTTCGCAGTGAGAGTATGTCTGAAGTGTGTCTAGGTGCAGCACTCGCTATCACACCAGGGTTGTGGCGTAAAATATTAATAAGGCTAAGTTACAAAGGTTTCAAACCGCACCCACAGCCCCAGGCTTACAATATCACAGTTAACACGACTCATTCATCCGTGTATGCTCTGAGCTCAGATCTTAGACATGGTACACTTTCCGCTCATGTGCCATAAAGTAGCAAGCTACTGCTGAGTTGAGGAGTTGTATTTCAGTAGGTAAGCCACTAGCTCAGCACAAAACAAGCTGCAGTGCTAATGATGCCCCTCATTACATTTAGCTTGCATCATTTTAACTTTTAGATCCTGGACTTTGAGAGGTCCTTGAAAGGTCAGGATGCAATAAACATGCTTTCTTTTCCATTGCTCAGTATATCTGCAGCAAGCTGACAGGTTGGTGAACACCACCAATGAATAAGCATTTACTTTGCAGATGCTACAATTTCCTGTTATTTGCATCTGCATTTACAGATGCTGCCTAAAATATGTAGTTCAGTGCTACAACTGAACCACTTGGCCTTCATCCATCTTTGGTCTAAGGCATATTTATTTGGGCTGACATTAAACGGTTTAAGAACCCCTACACTGTAGGAAACCAAAGAGTACAAGCTTCAAAATAAATAGACAGCTTCAACAACCATTTCTGTTTCTCTTGTATAGCAGGCTTTTCCCCATCAAAGCAGGTGGTAAGCCACTCAGATCCTAAAGTATCTTGTCTCGATCAATTTTGACTAAACACACCCTTTAGAAATATAGCATTTGCTGTGTGAAAAAGCATCTGTTCTTTAACCATGGAGGTTACCATTTCATTGCAGAACCCACCTAAGGTTGCCAGAAACTCTAGTATAGCAACCTAATATTAATGTGGCTCAACAATCTGCGGCATCAAATGTCAAAACATGGACAAATGTAGCTTTGTGCTTAGCATTATGACCGTGTTTACACAACAAATAATGTATCAGCATCAAAGGGCTTTCTTCTTGTTGTGAGGAAGATCCAATGCAACTGCAAAATTGCTGTGCATGCCAATGCAGGGCCTGTCTGTATTGCAAACAATAACTTCACAGGAAAAGCTCAGTCCAGAGAAACAACAATGGTCTGCCATTTACAGCTCCACTCAGGAGATGAATAGGATCAGCTCAAGCGAGTTATTTGAAGCCATGGCAGGTTGCATTATTGTGAGGATCTTCTTGTTTTGTGGCTCAGCTGGAATTAATCTACTGTATAAATACAGGCCTGGGGCTCGTTTCAGGAAGGAGGTTTAACAAACTCTGAGTCTAACCCTGAACTCTGAGTTGATTTACCCTGAGATGGGAGTTTTCGGTTCCAGAACAGCTGATTTGAGTTGGTTCAATCAACTCAGAGTAGGTTCACTCAGAGTTAAGCGCGTGCACCACAATAAAAAGGCAGCGTGAATGGAGCCATGATACTACGATTCACCATGGTAACAACCACAAACAAACCGGTCGGCATACTTTGTCCCTCTGGAACTGGAACTACTCATGCGCACATACAGCGAGTTTGAATATATATTTTGTTTTAAAAAAGCAACACGGCTGCTGCTGCAAAATAGCGAGAATTGGTGTGGGAGAAAATTGCTCCTTGAGTCAATGCATAAGCCAAGGTAACCTATAACATTACTGGTGAAAACTGGAATGGTACTACACCTACAATTTCATTTAGGTGCAATCCTGAGGGCAAAAAAGTAAGCTCTTACTAATCCAATTCTGAGGTTGCAACATCATGTCATTAACAGAATTATAATTTATAATCATTTAATTATTTTTAAGGGCTCTCACTGGATTGTGTCCAGGGAACACTACAAAAACGTTTCATGGTGAGGCACACTTTGGAGTAACCCCTCCTTCTCAGGTTTAAATGTGTGCTAACCTAAATCTAAGTTCCCAGTCCTAATTGATATCTAATCACAAACACATTTACCATTCAGCTGATTTAGGTTGAAGCATTGGTCCACTGATGAGGCGCTCAGTGGAAGGTTTTGGTGAAAAACAATCAATTGCAACTTATGATGACCATGAAGTAGGTTAAAGACACATTTTAAATTCCTCTTACTTTCAAAGCTTAACTATAACGTACTGCATTAACTTATTGTTCCACAATTAGCTTGTTTGGGTACAGTATAAAGCAAAAAAAAGCCTCAATAATTTACAGTATTTCTATATATTTTTCTAGCAAAAAAGGCACTCCTGCCTGTACAGTGGTTACTTGTACAGTGGATTTTTTTATGTATTATAGTAATTCTACATTGCTCCACCTCTTACTCAAATAATGAAGAGCTGAAGTTGTGGCTCTCCCTGGGTTTGACACTCTCCAAACAACCTCATCCTACTGCATAAAGACTATCACATTAATCTGTGCAATAGACAAATGTTGCCATGGCGATTACACAGACCGAGACACACCTTGGGTAAGAAAGTGTCAGCAGTATGGTTGTTTTACAGCAACAGATTGAAGAAGTGAAGCAAGTTTGTGGTTTAACGTGGACTGTTTAAACAGTTTTCTGGGAACTTGTTGGATTTTAGCAGAGCACTATGTCACGTAATACAAAAACAACGCGCCTCACTGGTGTTTGCTCACAGCGCTAAAGAAATTACGTGTCATATCGAGAATAAACAAGCTGACGTTGCACTGCAGGTGTCACGTGGGGAGACGATGTGAAAAAAGTAGAAGCGTTAATAGCTGTGATTTGGATGGAAATAAAAATAATAATAATAATAATAATAATAATAATATAAAAGCTTCAAAATTCAGTCAAAGGTCATCAATAAGAAACCCATTGAGTCCAAATCACTAAAGAGCGGGCCTGATGATGGACAGATGACTGTTGCACCAGACTCCCTCTGACATGGACACACTCTCAGGATTGAAATAAGTCAGAGAAAGTGATGCTGGCCGTGCGCCCAACAATCCACTAAAGCTGCAGAATGTATCACCTTGCATCTTGGAAGTCAGCAGGTTGTCGGGAAAACAAACGCGATCAGATCAACAGAGTTGTTTTAATGCTTCTTAATGGTTTACTGTGATGTCTGCTGAAATGTATCATTTTCACTGCAAATTAAACTGCCTTGATGTGGACAAGTAAATGTTTTATTATCAGAGTGCATGGAAAATATAACTTATAGCAGCATCAACCATTTCAAGGCAGGATTGCCCTGAGGGAGAAGAAGTAGAGCAGAAATATGACACTAGGATAATGCCTGCCCAGGTACTACAGGAAAACATCCACATTGGTTAAATGATACAGGTTGCACTGACATATGGAGGTTTAAACTGAAAACAGTCATTAGAGGAAACAACCTCTAGGGTGTGTGCACTGTACAACATGTTAAAGACTATTTACTATTGTTGAATGAATGTTGATTTTTTTTTCCAATGGCAATTATTTGTTGGAGGATTTTGTTTATCATAGAAAACTGTAGACATGGTCTTTTGTAGTGTTTTGTACATTGTGGAGTGCATGTCTCACCTGATTCCAAGACCGATGTGCTCCAAGAAATTGGACAGCGAGACATCTTTTGCTTGAAAGGGCTTTCTCTTCTCCTTGAACTCATGTGCCAGGCAGATACGCCAACCCTCCTTGGGCACTCCATATCCAATTTCCTTGGAGACATACCTACTCATAAGGTCTGCTGAGGATTTTTCACCCCACTCTGTAGTCATTTTAGCAGGATACCCAGCAATGTGGAGCTTAAGTATGTATGAATGGGAGCATGAAAACACTTGTCATTAAGGATAGGGAGTTGTCACCACCTTATGTCAACGGTGTTAGTTTGTCGCGCCTTGGAACAAAACACTAAGGAGGTAAGCTACATGTGACCTAGAAATCTTAAAAGTCTAAGTGGTTCAAGTAAGCTTCAAATGGTCATTCCTGTGGGTTAAACCGGTTCCCAACGGACGAACTTTGAATACCTGCAGGTAAATAATTGCTCCTTCGGGTAGAAGGTCCCAGTGGCATCATAAGATTAGTATTATCCACGAGGTAATTTAGCCTCTACAGCTCAAGATGTTTATATTCTCGGGGGCTAGTTGCAGCAATTTGCATCACCATCACCTTCTGGATTCCTGTTTTTAACAAATGGCAGACCCCCGTCCCCCCCTTTGCATGGAGTCCGGATGTCGCTGTGCTGTCAGCAGCTGACAGTTAGAAAGTATTGAGGATGCCGATCTCAGTCGTTCATCCGGGAAACCTACAATGACATTAAAGATGATCAAACAAAATGGTTAAAAAGTGGTGATCACTTTTACCTGATGGACATTACAGCAGGGCCGATATCAAGCAAACGTGTCAGTAACCGGCGGTTAGTTGCAAAGCCACAAACTAATAACTTACCACCTTAATCATTAATCATGTAGAGATTGTTTTTTTATATAATGCCGGATAGACTGCGTCATCCCACTGCTGCTTCAAACCGACCTCAGTCAGGACCCTGTAGCTTCTGCTAGCACAAAGCACACTGCGCTCAATATGCAAATCAATTTACCACTCATACAAGAGTTTTTATTGCCCTCAGAAAAATATCTCAGGTAACAAATTAGCTGAGGCTCCCTGCACATAACGCCTCGTTTTACAACATTCGTTGATCCAACCCTCCACCAAGCTACTAGCTAACTGTACCTTAGATGAAAAATCAAAGAATGACTAATTGTTATTTGGGTTTGATGGCGTTAAAATTGGTAAACAGGCTGGAAGTAAATGCCTGACAGGCCTACTTTAGGGCTACAACAATCCGACAAAAAGCTGCTGCTGAGCCTGTACCATTCTGAGTAAAAAGGGGGGGATTATACTCGTCCCCACGTATTATTCCCATAGATTATTCCTCCTTTCAATTGACAGGCATCACACGTTTTGATAAATATACAATGTATTAAAAACAACATTATAAAACAACTTGTGTAGAATGTGAGGTGTTAGTTATTTGTAGATAGTTTACGCCTCCCTACAAGTTACCATAGCAACAGTCCACCCCTCGTTAGCTGTGCCACGGGGCGGATTTTTTTTAATTTTTCCCAGGATGGTGACGGCATGTCCCGCCCTTCTCTGCCTTACTCTGCCTCTGATTGGCTTTCCTTGACATTCTTAGAGGGCGATTCATGCCTTCGCCATCCTAGGGGGAAGAAAAAAAACGTTATCACGCTACTAAATGGTCGACCAAAATGTTTTACTGGAATTCTAAATTGCCGTTTCAGTGTGTAAAAACATGTTAAATTAAGATTGTGACGACACTAGAATGTTAAACAGAGTATATACTTAAGACATAATGTGTTTTCCTGATACTTGTTTTCATTCTTTGAGTTTTCCTGTTTTCCTTGGTTCGTGATTGGTCGAACAACAGCGGATATAGAACATCTGTTTACTGTAGCTGGGATGCTAGCTAACTAACCAGATACGCAATGTCTAGCTAGTTCTTTGGGAAACAGTCAGAGTTTGTATCGTTTTCTTCTAGAAGTAAATTTAGGTCCGCCTAGGGATAAGACAGCGTAATTGTCTTTCCGCAGTAACGTTTGAGGCCAAGGTATCTGTTTAAATTACTCTTAAAACAGCACCCATTAGCTAGCAAGCAGGACCAAACAAGTTAACTTCTGTCTGCAGTCTGACTAGCTAGCTTGTAGCAGTATGCTCATACAAAACTGATCATCTTGCTGGAATAACAAAGCAAAGTATTCAAGGTTCCCAGTGCATTCTCCATATTAGTGATTTGATGTTTGGTTTGCTAAAGTAGTGTTGTTGGTGTCTAACGTTACAGATGATCGAGGTGGTGGCCTCCATGGCCAGAGGCCCCGTGTTTCTGGCCGGGGAGCTCATGGAGTGTCTCATAACATTCACCAACCCGATGTCCCACCTCTCCACTTCTGCCACCAGGTAGGATTTAACTCCTTTAACCTCTTCACCGATCATAGACATGAATATTCCACCTTGTGTCTCTGCATTTGTAAAATACTAAATATTGCGAAACATAAACTATTAAACTATTTGGATGGAGAATATCGTGACTTAGCCAAGCTTTGAAGGCACATCCAAATCGACAAAGATTACTTACTTACTGTCACAGAATCACTACATATAATGTAGATAGAAGACAAAGGTCCTTGTGTGCTTAAACAAGAACTCGTACCCTATTACTGACAATTGATGTGGGTAAGGTATTCCAAAAAAACAGTATTTATGTTGTTTTTTTTTTCTGTAATCTCTGTATTGTTAAGGATGCTGATGATAATGTCTTTGTATTTTGGTGCAAAACGGTCACAACAAACATAGTAAGAGAAAAGGGAAAAACAATACTGCAAAAGTCAACAATCATAAACGTATAGAATTTTAGAATAAATAATTGCTTTACGATAATCATGTAACATGCAGGTCCATGGGCCAGGATAAGAGTTCTGCTATGTATATGGGACTTTTGAAATGTTGTTTTTATTTTTGAATTAGTGGATCAGTATGTCATTATTTTTACGTGACCATCTGGGTTGTTGTGTAGTGTCTTGTGACCTCATATGGACTAGGACAATGTAATGCAGGACACTTAAATCAGTCATTTAACCAATCACTCTGTAAATGCCCTTGTGTAACCCTTGTGTTATCTGACTGTGTCCCAGTGAGATGCTGGCATGGGCCAGTGCCCAGATCCACTGCCAGTTTCATGCTAGTGAAAGCAGAGTGGCCCTGCCGTCCCAGGGCAACAAACAGGATGTCCAGGCTGAGAGCAACACAGTGCTTATTCCAAGCAGAGGTTAGTGGGGGGAGGAATATATGCAATCTGAGATAAGCAGAAATGAAAAATCACTATCTGCCAGATAAAAACATTTACACATTTGTGTTGCGTTTTAAATAAACCAAGATTTAAAAGGTTCAACATATTATTAGCATTGTTTTATTAGCCTTATTGCTTTGTGTGCAGCATGCCTCAGAACCCCTACATACTAATCCTTTCTTTTACAGGAGAGCGAGGTCAGTGTGTGCTGGACACACCACCTAAGATATTATTCTGTGACCTGCGCCTGGATCCCGGGGAGAGCAAAACCTGTATGTGTGTACATATGTTAAAAATAAATTAAAAATGACAACACCTTTACATTATGGAGCTTTTAAATGTTTCATATTTAGTATTTCTTTTCCCGTATGGTCATGCAACATTTATAAATGAACGTATTTGTTTCTGTGTGGGATTCAAACAGTCTTACATGCGTACTCACTCTCTCACAGATTCATACAGTGAGATCGTACCCATAGATGGTCCTCCTAGTTTCCGTGGTCAGGCGGTGAAGTACGTCTACAAACTGACCATTGGCTGCCAGAGAGTCAACTCTCCTATCAAACTACTCAGAGTTCCCTTCAGAGTGCTGGTTCTGCAAGGTGAGATGCATTTGGACTACTTTTAATTTCAGTTGCTTTCATTTTGCACTGTAAAGCTTCCAGTGCTCACTTGCGCCCTGAAACCACAGAAATGATTTTGTGGCAAATAAAAAGGGCCAGTTTATTTTGCGATTTACCTTGCTCTTTGGCCTGTGGAGATAAAGACAGTGATGCGTTGCCTAGAAAATGGAGTTGCAAAAAATAGTCATGATGTTTGACATTTTATTGACCTTTTCCTGTCTAACCTGTAGGCATGCCGGAGCCTCCATTTCCACAGGATGAAGAGGTTTCCCCCTCCAATCCGTTCCTAGAGGAAGAGGAAGCGAGCCGCAGGGATGCTCGGCCTTTGGAGAGAGCACTGGACATGCTGATGATCACCACCTCGAGACGCTGTCCCCGTGAGTCAGATTCTCTATCTCGCTGCTTGTTGCTTTATTATCTCACTCTATTTGTTCTGTTTAAACCCAAAGCATGATTCTGCTTTTGTCAGTTTCAGCTATTATTGCTATTTTATAAAATTTTTCTTAAAGTTGAATATATTCATAGAACGATTTAAGTTAATAGCAAGAAATATACCTGTGTTGCCTTGTGTTAATTGTTACTTTGTTGACCACCAGAGCAGCTAATTTCCAGCTAAATGTGACATGTGAACATGTCATATGAACATGAACTGAAATGGATGACAAAAGTAAAAAAAAAAAAAGTAAAAGAAATTTAAACTAGACACAAAATAGTAACAATAGTTTAGTAAACGCTCTGGACCTCTAAATAATACTGGTATTCTACTTTTAATCCTCTTTTCTGATTTATATTTTCCATTGGTTTGTATTTGTATGTCCATATTTGACTTGTGTGTTCCTTTGTGTTGTCCAGACATGTTTAATATCACCAATATGCGTGGGAAAGTGGCAAAGTTCTGCATCTTCAAGACTGTTTACAGACTTGGGGAGGACATTATAGGCACATTCAACTTCTCAGAGGGAGACATTCCTTGCTTGCAGGTGTGTTTGCCATTCTTTTTTTGTACATTGCTGCACTCTCCATTTATGTACAAAAAGTTTTTTTTTTTTAAATATTAATAATAATATCCTGTGTATATGTATTCCAGTATTCAGTGAGCCTTCAGAATGAGGAGGAGATCCAGCAGCAGTACCAGCGGCGCCCCGGACAGGTCATCAGTGTGACTGGACACGGGCGACACATGGAGTCCTGCCTTCACACCGCCTCCAGCCACTTCTCTCTCCCCATCCCCCTCAACGTCACGCCGGGTTTCAGCACAGACATAGGTCAGTCACCAGTAGGCTGAAACATGTCAAATGTGACGTCTCAAGTGACATTTTTCTTTTCTTTTACCATACTTTTCATAATGATAATATTTGCACTCTTATAGCTTTTAAAAATTTCACGGATTGGTCTGACAAGCAGAAGTTCTTTTTGTTTTGGGGTCTTTTTTTGGTTAAACATGAAGTCTAAGACTATTTCAGTGACTTGTCATCCAAACCTTTTGACATAGTGAAAATAGTTTGTTTTTGGTAGTTAGGACCATTATTAATAGAATGTTTCATGAGCCATCGTTTGACTAAATGTTAATAGTAATCATTTACACATCAACTGTAGAATGTTTTTACGCGCCAAAACTTTAATAGATGGGCAAATTTCTCCCACATGTTCGACTTTAGGTAAAGGCAACCTGTGGAGATTTTGACCAATGTTTGTTCACACCCAGACATGATGCATATATTTTAAGATTTAGCGTGGGGCAACCTCTAGCTCACCCAGTAAGAGCGTTCGCCCCATGTTGGCTGAGTCCTTTGTAGCGGCGTGGGTTAGAATCCGACCTGCTGCCCTTTGCTGCGTGTCATCCCCCATGTCTCTCCCCCTTTACTGTATATCCACGGTCTGAAAATAAAGGGCGAAAAGCCCCAAAAAAAATCTTAAAAAAAAGGATTTAGCATGACTTACACTCCTTGAAGATATCATTATTTCCGTTGTTATTTGTGAACAAATGTTTATAAGCCCACTTCGAAGTCATAGCATTTTTTTTTCTTATAACTCAAGAAGCAGTTTTCTTCAGTATCAATGACACTTTAAATGGAGGTAGTGCAGTTGTATCAGTTTTGTCTGAGGGGGAGGCCCACAGTGTCAGACCTGGTTTAGAACATTTCACAATCCCTGAAAAAGAAATCTGTCCAAATATAGTGTTCAGGCATCTAACATATCTCCAGAAAGAACTCAACTATTAAATTGTTTACAAGGTTATTTAGACCCATATTGTTGGCTTTTAATACATGTATCAACCTCCTTTCTACTGTAACTCCATAATATGCAGGATTAAGTCAATAACAATTTATCACACATCAGCTTAACAACCCAAATTGGAACTCTGCTTGTACAGTGATGCTGAGATGGCGCCTTCACTTTGAATTCGTCACTGCCAGGGAGCCTATGGAACCGCCCACAGTTCTGCAGAACCAATCGGAGGTCACAGTTTGGGCCGGGGCGGAGCATGTCGACGTGGATACCTTCAGCTGGGATCTGCCTATCAAAATCCTGCCCACCAACCCTGCCTTGGCATCCTACATGTCCCACTTTTCAGGGGCCAACAGCATTACTATTTGAGAGAGTGTGAGTGTGAGTGTGAGTGTGAGTGTGAGTGTGAGTGTGAGTGTGTGTGTGTGTGTGTGTGTGTGTGTGTGTGTGTGTGTGTGTGTGTGTGTGTGTGTGTGTGTGTGTGTGAGTGTGAGTGTGAGTGTGTGTGGCCAACAGCATTACTATTTGACTGTGTGTGTGTTTTACAGAGAGAAACAGTATTTTTAGCACAAAGGTGCACATTGTAAGAACAAAGGAGCATTATGATTTTGTTGTTTGCATTGTATATGCGGAGCCAGTGATTAGTTCCATATGTAAATTATGCAACCTATGTTTTTCTTTTTCATATGCATTTCGCGGCGCATCTTAACTTTAAATACATATTTCTTTTTAGACCTCATGATGTGCAACTGTCACTGTGGTTGCTGTGCATTTCTGTATTTATTTAATTTTTGACTCCTTTATTCATTCGCACACTTGCTCTTTCTCATTTTATGAAAAAAAACAAATATTTTTACTGTTTCACTTTTTCTTTCAGCTTGAGCAAAGGGTGTATTGAGATGTAAATACTACAAGAGAAAAACATTATTAAAAGTGTGATTTAAATTTGATAATTACATGTGAAGAAGTTCATTTACAAAATTCTACATAATTTCTCTTTGTAAACAAGATTTTTATTTGGAGGATAAATGAGTTACAGCAGAGAACAGGTCAAATTCAACAGGAATTGTCATAAATATTAGTGTACGTATATATTTGCTTATATTTACAATAAGTCATTGTTGGATTAATTCAAGAAGCAGTCAAACAGTTTACTGTAATAACTAAATTCAAACCTATACTGAAAATGAAGTATATCTTAAAAAGATTGATGTCTAAATGTGTTAAAGTGGTATATCATTTGGTAGTCAGTGTTCAAAAAAATTCTCTTCTGGAGTTTTACTTCAATATATTTTCACAGACACATTCCTTCATTAATGATACAATCCAAAAAGTACAGATGCTGGTAAAGTTTTATATTAGTACAGTATGTGTATAAAGTGGATACTGGTATTTAACTATAGTGAATATTGGTTTCACAGGCAAACAGATTGAACAGATAGTCGCTGGTCTGTGTGAGTTTCTACCCATCGAGTTGTTGCTGAAGCGATCCGTGGCTGGGGTCTTTGATGTCCTCATCTGGGGTGCAGGGCAGGCGGGGGTCGGCTGTCTGGACCAGGGACACTTTGCAGGTCACTTGCTCCACCCGCACCTTGCACCACGCAGGGAAATCCACGGGCCGTTGTACCCTGGACAGTTATCAAGGTAAAGGGGAAGACACTGGCTTTTTGCAGTTTTTTCAGTCTTATGTCTTAAAAAAAACAGATTTCTTGTACTCAACTTTATTCTTGTAACGTGGACTGTGAACTCCTAACACTGTTGGAATATCAACAACCATCGCCTGAGGTTGCAGTTTAATGTGATCTTCCAAAACAGTAGAGGCTTGACATTTTCAAGAAAAGGGCTTGAATAAAAGCATCCAAAATGTTCTTGAGTCCTTCATGCAAGTGGTGGAAAGTAACGAAGCACATTTACTCAAGCACTGTTAGTAGAGTTTTTAGGTACTTACTACATTACTTTAATTCTATGCTACTTTATACTTCTACTACACTTTAGAGAGAAATACGGTCGTTTTCACTCCACTACATTTATTTGACTTATCAATAAGTTACTAGTTATGGTATGAAGCATATGATCAGCTTATACAATATATGGTAACATTTTATTATAAAATATACAGTATATATATATACTATTATAATAATAATAATAATAATAATAATAATAATAATAATAATGACTTTATTCAAGACACAATGGAAGAGCCACAGTACACTAAAAAAATATACAATATATAGAAAATATAGAAAATATAGCAATAAATATATAGTACTACTATAGTACTTAAACATCCTAAAAGTTGATAAAAGAGTTCCACTGAGCCTCGGCCAGCAACAACATTAAAATTCTGTTTACATCAGAAGTCATAAGACAATATAATAATAAAACAATATAATAAAACACTCTGAAAAGGTCAATTCTGCATCATGACTACTTTTATTTTTTACTACTTATAGCTACATTTAGTTGCTAGTACCTAAGTAAAAGTTTGAATGCAGGACTTGTAATTGAGTATTTTTTAAATCATGGTATTGCTACATTTACTAAAGTAAGAGCCTGGATACTTATACAGCGCAAGTACAGTAACTGAGGGCATCTGGACACCAAACCACACAGGTTGTTTGTGTACTCACGTCTCGCAGCAACCGACACCGACAGGGTGCAGACAGGTACACTGCATACACATGTTGTCCATCCAGGTTTCCCCCAGCGAGTAGTGCCTCCCCTCGAACACACACAGTGCTGGAATAACACATGCCAGTCAAAAATGAGCTCAGTAAGAATGGAGATATATATTTACTTTTTCCGGATAAGATTTTAGAGCATGTGGATCTCACCTCTGGAGTTAAAGTGACACTCCATGGGTGCAGCCGACCCACCAGTGGTCCACAGAAGAAGCCCTGCAGCTGCAAGCACCCAGTTAACCCCGGCGAGCTCCATCTTCATCTGGTCTGGTCAGTTTCTGATTCCTCTTCTCCCTTTGCTCCCTTATTTATACATCCTGGAGCTTTACGACCATGGCGTGGAGGTGTGGTCAGCACCGTCATTGTGGCCCACAGGCCTGGCTGAAGAAGGTGTCAGCAGTGCCATTCATTGGGGAGGGGGGTAAAGATCTTGGCGAGGTTTTGGCACTCCGGAGATCACCTCGCTGCGCTTCAGCGGGCATGAACCTCTAAAGTGATAGAAACAATGACACATCCATGTGGTGACTAAGAGAGGGAAGGGTAGGAAAGAGGTGAGATGGAGGGCAGAGAGAGAGAGAGAGAACGAGAGAGAGGTGATGTCCAAGGAGAGTAGGAGGAGAGAGAAAAGGAGCAGAGAAAGAGGGATGGGATGGAATTATCAAACATGATTCATCACCATTCAACCTCTCATATGGTTTTGTCCAGTTCGCTGTCCAGAAACTGAAGATGAGACTTATGTACATGTAAAACACATGCCAAAATACTGATCTACTGAAATTAATAAATCTAATTTTTATACTCGAAATATAGAGTTAAAAGGGCTTCAGATGATCTATTCAGGCTGCTTTCAAGGTAAAGGAAAACATGTAATACTTATCATATGCAGATGCTTCCATACAGGGCACAGGGAGTCACTGAATGGTTCAATGAGGATGAAAATGATGTAAATGAAATGCTATAGCCTAACAGTCACCAGATCTCAAACCAGTTTAACACCTATGGGAGATTTTTGACAAAAGTGTCTCCACCACCATCATCAAAATACTAGATGAGGGAATTTCTTTTGGAAGAATGATGTTCAGAGAAACTGTTGGTTTTTCTTTATTTCTCAGCCATCTGTATGTTCATACACAGGAGTCTGAACACATTTATAAGCATTTCAGCTGCAGGAGCCTGCTGTAACCTCTGACCCCTTTCTACCTCAGCAGAATGACCTCATATTAATGATATCACACCGTTAATTCCAGTCTGTGACCTCATGCGGGTCCTGTCCAACCTCATAGGAATGATGGACAAGCAGAGTGTCATGGAAGAAGTAACTTGTCAGACAGTATTGGCTTTTTGTCAGTATATTAGTATTGATAAACAATTAAAAACATACAATATTGAAGAGAACAAAAAGTAATTTCGAAGAACAGTTATTATTACAAAGTTTGACAAGAAGTTGATCAGAATATGTGAATTAAAAGTTTGTTAAAGCAATAGTTTAGTTTCAGCCATGTCTCACATCATTATCTTTATCCGCTGATGAAGGCCATGAGATCTGGTTGAAAGTCCTGGGGGAAAAGTAAGTATGTAAGTTAACCTTGTCATAATAGTGTTTTGTTAAACTGCTGTTTACAAAGTCAAGAATGAATCTTGAAGCTTCCTCTTTAATACACTTTTCTTAGTATTTGTATCACAACTCTTTTATTACCTAAACTGTATATCCTTGATATCTGCATCCATCAGCCCCAAAAAATCCATTATCCATTGGGCTCTAGTTTACTGGATGTTGTGCAGTACATTTCTGTGTAATTTTAAAGTGCTCATATTATGCTTTTTGGCTTTTTCCCTTTCCTTTATTGAGTTATATATCTTTTTTTGTGCATGTTATAGGTTTACAAAGTGAAAAAGCCCAAAGTCCATGACCATAATATGAGCACTTTAAAATATAAAATGTGATCAGACCTGACAATGCAATGCAGTATCACTGGGCCAACAACACATTAGCTCATCTTCTTCCAGTTGTTTGCTGTCTGCAGTCTGAAGTGCAAGATCATAGGAAAAATCCTCTCACAGGAGGCCCTGAGGCCTCATAACGTGGTGTTTAACGTGCCTTTTCTCTGGTACCCCTACAGTCGTTGGAGAGTGTTGATAGGCTTCCCTCATCAGTCAGGGGTGCTTCTTCATTCATTCGATGTGTATGACTCACAGTTGCCTCTCTCAAGCTGTACATTTCTATGGAGACTTGTTGAAGTTCAAGTACTTTTGTCATCAATATTAGCAATATAGGCCTACAGGTAGGAATACATAATAACACCTGATAGCAGAGATGGTTTGAGCATATCAGAGGTCAGTTTTCTCCTTCACTTGATTTTATTCAGATGCTGTTTCAAAGGATGGAAGATGTTCTTCCATAAGTTTAACTCGGGTGGTGTTGACCTCTTCAGAGCCTGTGGGTCCCATACAATTCCCCAACGATGACTTCACACCCTGATTTGACAACCGGTTGTCGTCAGCGTTGATGAAAAGGGAGGACCTCATTAAAACAAAAGATGAGGATTTTCCTGTCACACGCCTGTTGCCCTTCACGGATATGCACTTTATTTGGGGACAAGTATGTTTTAACTGCGGAGGACTTTGTTTGAATGTTCAAGGGGCTGTCATCATTTGGTAACAGGACTGTTTTTGTTGGGACTTCTTGACAGTCAATAAATATCTTCCATAGACAAACTGTACCCTAAGAGGCCAGTAAACCTGTGCTGTAAACATTTTTTCCCTCATATTTCTATAACTATGTTCATTTCAGCAAATAATTTATTGTAAACATACATAGTACAATGCAATTTTAAAGAGCATGCCTAGTTCACATTACCTAAATATTGTGCATTAATTCTATTATTATTTTGTTTTAATTATTATTATTATTATTATTATTATTAGGGCAAACAGGGTATTGTATCTCTCTGGTACTATACAAATATCTATGTCTGATTTGCTATTGATGAATAAATAAGTCCCATCCAATTTGGACCTATAATATACTACAAGAGAAAAAATAATAAGAGCTGTATATAATTGCCAAGCTTTGTTAACGTTACACTCTTGGGTGCACTGTCCCTTTTATAAGCACGCAGTAAACCGCTGTGTGTGTGTGTGTGTGTGTGTGTGTGTGTGTGTGTGTGTGTGTGTGTGTGTGTGTATATATATATATATATATATATATATATATATATATATATATATATATATATATATATATATATATATATATATATATATATATATCAATGTGTAAACCCCGCCTCTTTTCTACTTCCTCGTTGGTCCAATCAGGCTCGACGAATCAATACACGATACAATGATTGCCTCCTCAGTTTTATCAATTCTACAGCATCGGGGATCGACTACTTTAGCCTGGCTGTAGATTTTTGGCTGATGCTGTGTTGTTGTGAAGCTATCAAAAACATAAAATCATGCCCGGTGGGGCATCCGTTAAAATAATGTCCTTACCTTGAATACATGCACTCAAAGTTATCTTTGTAAACGTGTGTACAGACTGATTAAGTAGCTTTTCTTGCGAGCAGTAGTTTAAACGGGGTTTTGTGCTGAGCCGAGGCCTTGTCGCAGACCCAACCGCTTGTAAAGTCCCTTATAACCCTCCGGGATTTCATGTTGAAGTCGTCAGCTTTTTGTTCAACATTTAGTGTTCCCCCCGTCGGAAGATGGACACTGATAAATTTAACTATGTTTACAGCTGTGACTTGGACATCAACGTTCAACTTAAGATGTAAGTGTTGTACTTAATGCATCGCTTTTGGTCAGGCGGTGTAACTAATCTATCTTGTGACTTGACAGGATGCTTGTTATGTGTGTGTTTGCGTGTCTCATTGACATATTTTTCTAACTTCAAACTATATCATAACAGTCTGTTAATCTATCCAATAAGCAAACAGTCAAGTAAATGTCACATTTATTATAACAAATCCCAGAGTGAAATGTGTTTAGAGATGTAGTCTGACCTTGTATTGAAACAATTTGTCAGTTAATTAAGTAGTCCATGTTCAGAAAATTAACAGCTGACCATTTTGATAATTGAATAAGCATTCCTCAAGCCAACTATAATGATTTTCTGATTCTCTATGATTTACATTATACGGCTGCAAATTGAACATTTGAGCTGATAAAACGAGTACGTTGAAGATGGGGATTTTGAAGCTAATCGATTATTAAAGAGCATGATCTACAAATGAATTGACGATGATAAAAATCTTTAGTTGTATTTCTAGTCAGACCTACAGCTGAAAGAAAAGTAAGCAACTCCTCACATTTGTGAAAGTGTGTCCAAAAATTAAACACAATATATTAAAAGAACAAGCACACGACTAATAGGCCTATTACAGAAATGTGATACAAAACCATTGCTATATTGTCTTTTAAAGACAGATTCCCTGCTTTTGGGACAATAAAGTTCTATTCTAAAACAGTAAACTGAATCCACCATCATTTGACCGAAGTTGAGTAACATTTGATGTTAACTGTCACCTGTCATTATTAAAATATGCAAATCTCATGTCTTATTATTTCAATGTAATTGGTCTAATTAATTGTAAACTGTGTCTGGATTTTCTCTCTCATCTCAATTTTAACAAAATACATGTTAACCATCTTTACTGATGCAGTCAATCTCGTTATAGTGTACACTACATGCTAGTGTGAGAAAAAAAAACAGATCAGAACTTGTAAAAAGAAAACTTTTGCATGTAGATTAACAAATCTATGGAAATAGGTTTATACGTATTTGTTGATGCAAATTAATTGTTTTATTTGTCCTTATACTCCTATTTTATATGTTAAAGAGCAAAAAAAGAAAAATCCCAAAACACATGATGCTATTTAAGTTGTAATCACATTTCTCTATCATCACAGTCTCTAGTCTTTATTCTTTTTTGAATTAAAATATGGAAAATCTAAATCAACTTAAAGCCCAGTCTGTAAAAGTGACGTTTAAGGAAACACCAGAAAAAAAACACAAACCTTCCAAGAAAAAGTTAGCAAATGTTGACATATTTGTAAAGAACAAGTTGAGCACTCTTTTTAACATTAGCAAACAACACATTTGTTTTTCGTCTTTCTCACCTCCCTACTTTGTCTCTTCTCTCTTCTTTCCAGAGGCAGTTTAGAGGGGAAACGAGAGCAGAAGAGCTACAAAGCTCTGCTCGAGGACCCCATGCTGCGGTTCTCTGGCCTCTACCAGGAGAACTGCTCGGACCTCTATGTCACCTGTCAGGTGTTTGCTGAAGGAAAACCTCTTGCCCTGCCTGTTCGCACCTCGTACAAAGCGTTCAGTACACGTTGGAAGTGAGAACCAAGCTGTCTCTTTCTGTGTTTTCTCTCTTTTCAGTCACAAGACTCTCTGTGACATCAAATGAACTAGACATCCCCCCCAAAATTACATAAAAACGTCCCTGTAATGTTTATGAGAGTATTTTTATCTGCTCCCTCTTAGTGTGCCCTATTGTTATTTTTGCTTCTTCATAGCTGAAAAGACACTAAGCTCCCTCCAGTACTAGCAAATCCTTTTTCCTGTAGTTACATTTCAGTTCCTCAGACCTTTATTTCCTTTCTTTTTACTCTCTAACCTCTGTCCTGCTGTCATGTGCAGCTGGAACGAGTGGCTGCGGCTGCCAGTCAAGTACCCAGACCTTCCCCAAAGTGCCCAGGTTGCTCTCACAGTGTGGGACATCTATGGGCCTGGCAGAGCCGTCCCCGTAGGGGGAACCACTGTCACCCTGTTTGGCAAATATGGGTGAGTCTAACCTCACACTATTACTTGTGGTTTGTTACTGATACAGTAAAACAATGTTGGAAAGTTCTATTTTGTTACTATGTTCAACGATCAGCTTTGACTTCACCTTACACCTGCATTTTGTAAGATTTCTATGTAAAAGTGCACTAAAACAACAAAGAAAACACTGATATGTAATTTAAAAAAGAACTTCTCCTGTTGTCTTCTAGTATGTTCCGGCAAGGGATGCATGACTTGAAGGTTTGGCCAGGTGTTGAGGGGGATGGAGGAGAGCCCACCACCACACCAGGACGCACCAGCAGCAGCCTGTCAGAGGACCAGATGGGCAGACTCGCAAAGGTACAATACTGTATGCGTGTGGAAAGGAGAACAGGGTTAAGTGTGTGTGTGTGTGTGTGTGTGTGTGTGTGTGTGTGTGTGTGTGTGTGTGTGTGTGTGTGTGTGTGTGTGTGTGTGTGTGTGTGTGTGTGTGAACAAGAAACATTGTATGTGCGTTGGAAAAGGAGAGAGAGACCCACCGATACGAAGCCGTGTCTAAACCATCATCTGTTCCAGGGCCCTGACCTGGAGGTACTCAGTGATGTGAGTACAAGTGGAGGAGTTAGTGTTGGCAATGCAGAATGTTTGTGTACTGTATGTGTGTGAAGAAGGCCTTGGTCCAAACGTATTTGCAAATCACTTATATATAAGTGATTTATGTATCACGCACTGCTTAAATGTGGATTACCACATAAGAACAATTAAGACCGTGTCAGGGAAGTTCACATCATTATTTAAACGTACAAATACGCCCTTCATCTGTTAAATTCCTGAACACTTTGCAATGTTCTAAGTGGGGACCCCAAGTGTTGTATAAACTCATTCAATGCATTTACAAATACATTTTGACCCAGATTTTGGTGTAAACACTTGTCTGTCAAGGTGTACGGCTGCATTCTTGAAAGCATCACACACATTGTTTTTTAAGTTTTCTGCTGTTGCTATACATTAGTGTATTTTGTAAGAGTGTGTGTGTGTGCATGTTTTTCTTGTTTATGTTGACACAAGAAAATTGTTTTCCAACTTGTTGCAGCTTTTTGTAATATTTAGGGGAGGGTGTCAGGGAGTTAATTTAATTTTAACATCTGATTACATCAGGTTTTTTAAACATTTAATTCCTATAATAGATTAATTGATTCCAACATTTTTTTATTAATTCCGAGTGCAGTTGACTTAATCATACCCAAAGTTTTTTCTAGGCTGATACCACTACTTCGTCATATGTTATTTTAAAGAGTGAGTACTAATTCTAACCAGCTGAGTTGTGGTCTTCCTGTTCATGGCCAAATGTGTGCTTTCATTCCCGACACCCACACTGACTGATGAGTGGATTGGCTGCTGAGTGTGTGACCGGAGATGCTGGATTGGCTGCTGGCACTGGATTTGTGCATGATTGGTTGAGCTGTTTGCACATCAGCCACCCTGCTGTGACCAGTTCTGCTGCAACAGAACCTCAACCTCTGTGTTTTTTTTTGTATTTTAGTAAACCCTTTTTCCTGTTTCCCTATCCTCTTTCTTCCTCCCTTCTTTCTCGCTTTCTCTCTCCATCCAGCTGACAAAGGCCCATCGACAGGGGCACATGGTGAAGGTTGACTGGTTGGACCGTCTGACCTTCAGAGAAATTGAGATGATCAACGAGGTGAGTGGGTTTAGCTCCACTGTGTTTCAAAACAGCATTTTTTTATTTATTCCTGTGTTGGAAAAGGCCACTTTGGCCAGACTGAAATATCTTAACAACTATTTGATGGATTGCTGTGAGCCATCACCATCAGGTCGAAATTTAAATGTTTTCCAATACTTTGGTTTATTACTAAATACCTGCTAAACTGACATTTCCATCAGCCTCAGCAGTACTTTGTGTTAAGTGCTAATTAGCAAATGTTAGCATGCTAACACTATACTAAGATGGTGAACATTGTTCCAGCTTAATGTTAAGCTGATGTTAGCTAAGGACTGCTATGTTTTAACATATTCGCCAGTAACACAACTCCAATGAATGCTTATATGGATGTGTAAATAACACGTTAGCCGTATCAACTTGAGGTGATATGTCAATGTTGTGTTCACAACCTTTTTTTTCTGCTGTAGGTTTAGGCTAAGTGTTTGCATGTGTCATCCGTTATGACTATTTGTTGTGTTTTGAATTAAAACGTTTTCTTCATGTATGTTTTTGCAGAGTGAGAAACGCAGCTCTAACTTCATGTACCTCATGGTGGAGTTTCCCCGTGTCAAAACAAATGATAAGGAATACAGCATTGTCTACTATGAAAAGGTATTTTCATATTTCTAAGCACATAACTAGGTGCAATTGTAACATGTAGTATCCATGAATCATAATGAAAATGGTACCAGCTGATTGGTTTATTTTACTTTGTCCCCACTCAGGATGGAGACGACACATCACCTGTTCTTACCAGCTGCGACATCGTCAAAGTTCCTGACCCACAGATGGGGATGGTGAGAGGAGACACACACACACACACACACACACACACACACACACACACACACACACACACACACACACACACACACACACAAGGTACATATTTATTAAATTAGCATTATATGAATTTTTAAGTTTATTCATGTACAAATAAGACAATAATTTGGCATGTTTAATTTATTGTGTATATATATATATATATATATATATGCGCAGTATTTTCCAATTCATGGTCTTTCTACAGGAGAACCTGGTTGAGAGCAAGCATCACAAACTGGCTCGTAGCCTCCGCAGTGGGCCCTCAGATCACGACCTGAAGCCCAACGCTGCCACACGTGACCAGCTTAATGTAAGTAACAAGCAGTCTAGTTTTTATTTAGGGTCCATACATACTGTAATCAACTCCAACAGTAACCAGTAAGTTTATTAATATAGCATCTTTCAAGAGCTGACGTCACACAGTGCTTCACAATCATACAGACATAAAATACAGACTCAAGAGGAGTAAAAGCAACATTAATAGAAATAATGGAAATGATACACAGGCAAGTTTTGAGATGCTTTTTAAAGATGTCCACAGATCCAAAGTTTAGGAGCCACAACCTTAAAGCAGTCTCAGTCTCCTTTAGTTTAAGTCAAACCCATCATCATAGGACGTCATCGTCATAGGACCTCGAACTCCTGAGAAGTCAAATTAGCAGTTCAGCAGTATCACTGGTGATTATTTGGTTGAATTAACAGCACTGGCTCTGCATTTGTGTGCTTTTACAGTGACTTTGGCAGACGCTTTGAATGTAACTCAGCTCAGTACCGGAACAAACTGTTTTAACACAGATATTAATACTCAAGGATCATCTCTCTGGGTTTTATGCTCAGTTGAAGCGCTTTGATTTTCAGTATCAAAGAAGGATATCAAGGCATTTAACTTTCAGATACAGCTGTTATTTATTAAAGCACATACAGCTGTCTTCTTCTCCTTTTTCCTTTCAAGTCAAAGTGCCCTTATTTTTAATGGACTATCTGAGATCGCAAACATTTAATAAACAAGTTAAAAATACCGCTTATATGTTTGGGTTTCCCTGTAATGTCATTACCATGTCATTACCATGTCTGCTTTTGTATATCACTGATGTGTGTGTGTGTGTGTGTGTGTGTGTGTGTGTGTGTGTGTGTGTGTGTGTGTGTGTGTGTGTGTGTGTGTGTGTGTGTGTGTGTGTGTGTGTGTGTGTGTGTGTGTGTGTGTGTGTGTGTGTGTGCAACAGATCATCGTGAGCTACCCTCCAACCAAGCAGCTGAGCTCTGAAGAACAGGACCTGGTGTGGAAGTTCAGATACTACCTCACCACACAGGAGAAGGTGCGTGTGCTTGTTATATTCTGCTCTGACTAGTCTGGATCAAAGGAAGTACATTACCAAGACAATTGCCTGACATCCAGCGCGATATCCCTCACCTTCCGCTCTCTGTGTGTTGCCGTTCACAAAATCCCTTTGTTTCAGGAAACAACAACAACAAACTTTTGTTAGCAAGCTACATGCTGAAAATGGCAAGTTTGGAGGAAAATTTGGATCGTGCAATAAGGCAGTCCTGCTTGGTTCTTTCAGGGAATGATTGTAAAGATTTACAAATAATATGTTTAGGGCTTTTACTATCTAACTGGGATGTTTTGGGACCTATTGGAGAGGATTGCTGTGGACGAAGTGCACACGGGGATACGCTGGGAAGAGCAAATTACGTTGACCATGTATCCAGCAAATTTAAATAGCTCAAGTTCCTGTATTGTGTGAACCCGAGATTATTTTGCAGAGCCACTGTCACTGCGTCCGGAGTTTAGCGCCGCCCAAGACGATTGGGATTGGTTTAAAGAAATGCAAACAACCCCGAGCGTTTTTTTTCTCCTATCTTAGAATATCTTAGTGTGCTGTAGCCAGACCTTACTCCACAGCGCTGTGGTGATAGATCTGGTAATGCGAGACTATGCTTCGCCATACCCATGTCTACTCAAAATCTTATCTCAATCATTTTCTTTCCCACATGTTCAATGCTTCCTCCTCCATTTCTCACCACAGGCCTTGACAAAGTTCCTCAAGTGTGTGAACTGGGATCTGCCCCAGGAGGCCAAGCAGGCTCTGGAGTTGCTGGGGAAGTGGAGGCCGATGGATGTGGAGGACTCCCTGGAGCTGCTGTCCTCCCAGTTTACCAACCCCACGGTCAGACGCTACGCTGTGGCACGCCTGCAGCAGGCAGATGATGAGGTAAGCGTAGGAGGACTGAGAGGGGTCAGCAGGAGTGTATACTTGTGTGGGTGGATGATGATAACTTGGTGTGTAAAAAAAAAAAAAAAACGTTAAAGTCTTCTGAGATGAAGCTTTATTCCAAAGTTTACTTTCCAAAGTATGCTTATCACAAAAGTATGAAGACAGTGCTGTTAAAAATGAATGAGTTATGTAACGATAAACCTGAGCTTTAAATCCAAAATATTAAGTACTTTGGAAAGAAAGTCTTTTGCATAATTATTCCTGTCTCATCTCTCTCTAGGACCTACTGATGTATCTTCTCCAGCTGGTCCAGGCGCTCAAGTACGAGAACTTTGGTGATATTCAGGGAGGCCTGGAGCCAGGCAGCAAGAGAGACATCCAGGGACTTTCAGATGACTCCGCACTGGACAGGTCAGTATTTGGATGAGAAGTTATAACAGCTACTGTGGCTATGGATCATAAATACGTCAACACTACTAGCAGCTTTGACAGAAGCAAGGCACATGTGGAGGTTCTGTTGTGGTCAGTTGTTAAAATGTTTTAAAAAATAACACTGAGAAGCGAAACATTTGTCATACTTCCAGTGATTATTTTTCTTGTTTTGTTTTTTACTGCCTAGATCTAAATTTACCTCAGGAATTCTGACTGGTTTGGCGAGTATTTGCTGCTTTGCAGAATTTGATTATTTTTCTTTCAGAAGCCGTAATGAACTCTTAGGGTGTTGTGATTTTACTGGCGTGATTCTCTAAAGCTCTAGCCAGAATCTGGAGGCAGAGACAGTCTAAAACACACCATGTCTCCAGTTAAAGTAAAATTGCACTTAACTTTTTAATTGCCATGTTCTCTGACTTTACTTTTTTTATTTTCTCTATCTGTAGTTCCCAAATCCTGTCTGGCACATCTGGACCTTCCACTGCCACGCAGAAAGGCAAGGAAGGGGCCGACAACGAGAATCTAGAGGTAGGGAAGGCAAAATGTTGCTAAACAGAAAAGTAGAGCAAAGAAACTGTCATATTGGGGAATATAGTTGTAATCTGTATCAATCTCCCCATAACACACAGACATTCATCAGTTGATGAAGCAACAGGGAGTCAGAAACCCAGTATTGTGTCAGAAATCTTAAAAGTATTTCTGTTTTCTTTATCTCTTTGTAGCAAGACTTGTGCACATTTCTTATCTCCCGTGCTTGCAAGAACTCCACACTTGCCAACTATTTGTATTGGTGAGTAGCAGTTCAAAGCCTCTTAGTTTATTATTGCTGAACATGGTTTGTGTTTATATTCATCTGTCTGCAAAACCTGTGTGCCGTCTTAAGGTATGTGATTGTGGAATGTGAGGATCAGGACACCCAGCAGAGAGATCCTAAGACCCACGAGATGTACCTGAACGTCATGAGAAGGTTCAGTCAGGCTTTACTCAAGGTCAGGCCCTCAGAACAGTATGCACTGTGCATACATTTAGACAACAAGTTGTCAAACCATTCCTTTAATCTTTTTGCACTCTGATACATGTCTGCATCACAGTAGCACTGTCTGTTTAGGTTCTGCAACAAACTGAACTACAACACTTACTATATATATTTTTCTTTGTCTGTTCCCTATTGATGGACACACTTCCTCTTCCCTCCAGGGTGATAAGAGCGTGAGGGTGATGCGGTCGCTGTTGGCCGCCCAGCAGACATTTGTAGACAGACTGGTGCAGCTGATGAAGGCCGTGCAAAGGGAGAGTGGAAATCGCAAGAAGAAGGTAACAACAGAATACCTGCACATGTAAATACTTGCTAAACCTACAACAGTATTTTCTCTCGGAGTCTGCCTATTTAAATTATGCAGTATGTGTTTCCATATTTTATTGTGCAAATATGTCTAAAACATGCTTCAATCACAGTTTTTTTTTTTCTTTCTACGAAATCATTCATTTGTATGGCAGTTACTTTTTACTGCAACAGCACATGAGCACACTGATCCATGCTGAGTTGTGTTCCCTCCCCATGTGTCTACAGACGGAACGGCTGCAGGCTCTGCTGGCCGACAACGAGAAGGTGAATCTTTCAGAGATCGAGCCGATTCCTCTTCCTCTGGAGCCTCAGATTAGGATCAGAGGCATCGTCCCTGAGACGGCCACACTCTTCAAGGTACAGAAAAATTCACTTTCCTCCTCACAAATCATTTTCTCATCTTCTCTGCTTTGTCTTGGCCAAAACCAGTATCGGTGTGACACATTGTTCATGAGTCTTTTCCCTTTTGGGTGTGTATGTCAGAGCGCTCTGATGCCAGCCAAACTGATTTTCAAGGCTGAGGATGGAGCCATGTACCCAGTTATCTTCAAACATGGGGACGACCTGAGACAGGATCAGCTCATCCTTCAGATCATCTCGCTCATGGACAAAGTAAGAATACTCTTATTTTGGCGGGTTACATAAATGGGAATTTACTGTATTTAGTGGTGGTTTTAGTTTAATTTAATTAGACTACTAGGCACTCATAGTCATTGGTCTCTTTGGGTTTTCTTTTCTACTTTGAAAAATGTTTCAGCTGACACATTAAAGTTCACAATAGTATTGGTATTATGCAGCTACAGTATACTTGTATCCGTGCATTTTTTTTGTTTTTTTTTATTTATTATTTCATGAAGAATAATGACACAGAAAATACAGTTGTTGCTTCCATTGTGTCTCTTTATAATGTAAACAATATTTGTTTTGTTTTTGGGCTCATAGCTGTTGAGGAAAGAGAATTTGGACCTAAAGTTGACACCTTACAAAGTATTGGCCACAAGCACCAAGCACGGTAAGTGATGACATCTCAACATAACAGAAAATAGGCTCCTATAAAAAATGTAAATACATACAGTAATAAGGCTTCATTTGCTAGTTAGGGTTAAAAAAAATAAAAATAAAAAGGAGCGGCACATATAGTTACTAAAAGAGCAATTTAAAAAAGCGTAGAAAATGTTGTTTAAATATATATAAAATGTGTTTTATTACTGCTGTATTTTCTATACTACAACTATAAATAATGATATTGTTGTTCTAGGATTTATGCAGTTTGTTCAGTCTGTTCCTGTTGCTGAAGTCCTGGCTACTGAAGGAAACATCCAGGTGAGCATAGAGGACAAACAATCAGGACACTGCTTACATGTTGTTCTAGCTGACAATAATCACACATCTGTTTGTTTCAACAGAGCTTCTTCAGAAAGCATGCACCAAGTGAAAAAGGACCCTATGGCATCAGCTCAGAGGTGATGGACACCTACGTCAAGAGTTGCGGTGAGTCACTTTATTTTAACAGAGCCATGTTTAATCTGTTGGTATGCTCTACCCACAAAATGCAGTTAATCAATGTCGTCTCTCTCACTGTGTCCTTCCAGCTGGTTACTGCGTCATCACATACATCCTCGGAGTAGGAGACAGACACTTGGACAATCTGCTCTTGACAAAGACCGGTGAGGCAAACATGTCAGATTTCAGGTATTGGTTTATTGACATCCTAGCGTATGAAGCAGTTTTATAATATTATCTCTCCTCCCTACAGGAAAGCTCTTCCACATCGACTTCGGCTACATCCTGGGTCGAGACCCCAAACCACTGCCTCCGCCCATGAAGCTGAGCAAAGAGATGGTGGAGGGGATGGGAGGCATGCAGAGCGAGCAGTACCAAGAGTTTAGGAAGCAGTGCTACACCGCCTTCCTGCACCTCAGGAGGTAAGGAGACCGGACACACAAATGCACAGAATTAGCAAATTCTTTTGAAGAGAGTCATGTTTTAGTACAAATTTAGCTATAAATCATGTCTATTTTACATTTTTGCTGACCACTTTCTTAAACCATTCAAATGACATTCAACCTTTTATGCTGTTACTGGTACCAAAGTATGTCAGTAGAGCATGGAAGTAAACTTGTAGAGACTTGGTTTAAGCAGCCAGGGGCTTCCAGAAACTCAGACAAAAATAATGGCATTAAATGTGTGCTGTGATGAATTATCTGTGTTTGCCGCTTGGTTTTCATACTTTACCAGTTTTTAGATTCATTTCAGACTATGGTTTAAGTCCATGTCACTAGACAGTAATGGGAAGTGTAGTCAAGTTGTATCTGGTGAACTAAAATATATCAAATTAACAGTATGACACATCAGCAGAAATCTCCCACTCCAAATAAAAAAAAATAGTTATAGTCTTTGTAAGGAAGTTACAATAAGGTTAAAACTACAATACATGACCACACATATTGAATCATTGAGGTTAAATCCTTCTTCCCTCTATTTCTTCAGATACTCCAACCTGATCCTGAATCTGTTCTCTCTTATGGTGGATGCCAACATTCCTGACATCGCCCTGGAGCCTGACAAGACAGTGAAAAAGGTACATTTCTTTTTTATTTCAGTGGAGTTTAGACACAGCAGATTGATTGGGGGCTTCATTTATCAGGGCACTTTAGATGGAGCAAAGTAATTACACTGGTATATCTTGAATAATGTTTTTAATGGACCTCGTCATTTGCTTCCAGGTGCAGGACAAGTTCAGATTGGACCTGTCAGACGAGGAGGCAGTCCATTACATGCAGAGTCTGATTGATGAGAGTGTAGGTGCTCTGTTTGCTGCTGTGGTCGAGCAGATACACAAGTTTGCTCAGGTACGAGTACCCAAACACAAAACATACTTAACGTCACCAATGAACAATTCGGATTAAACAGGCTAAAATGCGCAGCACCTCCTCTGGCGACATGTTAAAAAGTAAATTTCTCTATTCTGTTCAATCTAAAAACACATTGTTCCTGTCTCTCTTCAGTACTGGCGCAGATGAGCAGAACAGAGACCGCTGAGAAGAGGCTGAGCTGGATCGAACACGTGTTGGTACGGCTCTGAGCCGACTTATACCATGTGTGTATGAGAGGATGAATGAAAGAAACCCAATGACACTGGTAAAAAGGCCAAGAATGCACTGCCAACCTTTACTGCAAGATGAATAAACAAGGACATGTATGTCTTTGTTTGCTTATGTATATATAATGTATATTAATTATTAAATGAATGAATGAAATGTATGGCCAAATAAAAGACTGTTGATACAAGTTAACGTTGAGGCCGTTTGTGGTTTTTATACTTGTGTATTTTTCAGCATTTTAGCCCAAAAACGTGCTGCTATGCATCGCTTATGGCGCGCAACATGTTTCTTGATTGAGCATTGCTGACCATCTGTGGATGGTCATACCGTCAATGCTGGGGGTAGGAACAAGTCGAACCTCCAGAGGGTTGGTGAGTCACCAAGCGAGTGACTAAGCATTTCCTGCCAGACAGAAGTCAGTTCATGCATTTTAAGCCCAAGCTGTACATTTCTTAAGGTTCTTTCTGTCCTGACGTGGGGGTTATTTTTTATCTCTGAAGTTACTCTTGTGTGTTATATGCAACCACAGACCAACTTAAACAAAGAAACCTATAATTATTTCCTTAATACTCAATAATACAGTGGCATCTAATGAATGAACGTTTAAAAAAAATAAATTAGGCACCTGCAGCAGGCAACATGTCTTAAAATTGATGTTGAACTTGACTAAGTACATCTACTCAAGTATTGTAGAAGTATAAAGTGGCATTCTCATTCATACTTACTCAAGTGAGTATTATCTTTTCACGTTGCTTGATACTTCTACTCCACTACATTTCAGAGGGAAATATTGTACTTTTTTACTTCACTACATTTATCTGACAGTTTTAGTTACCAGTTACTTTGCATTGATTTTTGCACAGAAAACATACAACAAATCCATAATGACATTAATCATTAGTTGCAGTTAAAAATGTGTTCCATCTCAAATGAATACAGTAAACAGTCAAATCCTTTTACATGAATGCATGAGTAATAATAATCTAGTGATATAATATATCTATCACAGGGGACATTTTCCTGCATTGAGTACTTTTATCTGAATATTTCCTCCACTGTTCTTGAATACAAACATTTGTTTTGTTGTGGAACATTACAGTTTTACTTTTTTTTCGACATACCGTGTACTATAACCTTTTTTCGACATACTATACTATGACTTTTTCGTTGTACTAGGACTTTCTATGACTTTAGTTTTTTTGATATGCTATACTATGACTTTTTTCGATGTACTATACTAGGACTTTTTATGATGTTTTTCATCAAACTATACTATGACTTTCTTCGACATACCATACTATTGTCACGGTCCTGCTCTGTGGCCAGAGGCCTTCAGACTTTTTGTTGTTTATATAACTTTAAGACAGTATTTCTGATTCGTTTTTTTCTGGTTTTCAATTCTTGTTTTATTTATTGTGTTTGAGTTTTCTGTGTCTGTGCTGTTTGCCTTATGTGTCTCTGTGGCCCTGCCCAGCATGTCTTCCCT
>CM042336.1:16898851-16921351 GCA_023566125.1 Zingel zingel | reverse complement strand
ATTGGTGAAAAAAGTAAAAAAAAAAAAACAACAGTTTAGTATGTCATAAAAAGTAAAAGTCATAGTATAGTATGTTGAAAAAAATCATATAAAGTCATAATATAGGTGAGTTTCAAGTTTAAAAATCATGATCTGATAGAACCTATAACAAGACAAGAAACAAACCAAAAGAGGTCACCTCAGGAACACACTGCAGTTCACTCCACATGCCACAATACACACATAACCAGATGATATCCAAAATGAAATCCATATCAGTGGTTATTTTAAGAAAAATTACTGCAAATAGCAGAAAAGAAAAAGAAAAAAGGGTCAATCTTGTACCAGCACAACTGTTGTGTAGCCAGGTGCTCATTCACACAAGCCAGCTTCTTGCTTCATACATTAATCAATCTCTCCATAAGCAAAACAACTATGCTTATTAATAAAAGCCATACACCCTGGCTTGTACATGGCGCTTCGGATACCCCCAGAGGTCTCTGTGGACTCTGGAAAAAGTAGAAGGGGAAACAAACAATGCTGGACAGCCAAACCCCCAAAGGCTCCCCAATGTTGCAGAAAGAGTGCAACACCAGCAAAACAGAAGGCAGAAAAGTGAACTGTCAAGATGTTCCTTGTTTTCATGCAGGAGGCAGGATGGGGTGTCAGTCACGGGTAAGAGGCGGCGAAGCTCCGATGGGGCAACTGTGAGTCAGAATGAGCAATGAATGATAGAAAAAAACTACCCTCTGTTATCACTTTGGGGGGAAAAAGCAGCATGAAGGAGCATGAAGGAGCTGCATGTGGGGGGTCATGTTTATAAAGCTTATGGTTTGGACCGGCCTGTTGAGTGTCACTGGACCTCAGCACAAAAAGGCAGAGGGAGAAGAACCGCAACCAGATTTAGATTTTTGACTGAATCAGTGGTACATACACAGAAAAACAGCTCCTTTTGGACTAGTCAGATAAACTATTCTGCTTCATTGGTGATTCTCACTCACCAGTCGATCCTCTGACCCTGTTCCCTGCAGCACTCTGACTCATATCGGACAAGCAGTCAGAGCCAGAGGAATGTGCTTATATGTTAAAATTATAAAATTGGGAGCCACCTCTCTATCACCCGATGAAAGGCGCCAGCTACAGAATTACATGTTAGAGTGGCTTTCAACAAGGACTTCAATGTTTGGTCATCTTCATTCATCCTCCTAGTAATGGACTCCATTTAAGGTTCACAAGAAATGAATGTCAGAGGTCAACCAATTTGTGGAATAAAGCATGACTGTTGCTGGCAGATACGAAAGTTGATATTTGAGAGTCAAAGAAATCCATCCATTTTCTGCCATTTATCTCAGTTGTGGTTGTTGTGGCAGCAAAGGTAGCTCATGCGCCCTTCTTCCTAATCCCTCTTCCATTCCCAGGCCAAATGGGATGTGTAATCCCTTGAACATCTCCATTGGGAGGCATCCAAATTAGATCCTGAAACCACCTCAACTGGCTCCTCTCAACGCAAAGAAAACTAATTTCTTTTAAATTGTATCCATGATCTCATTTCTTCAGTCATTCTACATTTTTGATAACGATCACTTGTTGAAAAAAATTTTTTCCATACATGTAGTTGTACATACTTATCCAGACATTTCAATGGACTTTCAGAGGTATAATAAGAGTAACTCCCTCTCCTACTTCAAACCTCAGACCCCTACAGATCCCCGCTGATGCATACCTTTATAGAGCAACACACGCAGTAAGATGGCTCTCAGTCTTTTAGCCTTTCAGTCTCCATTTGTCCAACCTGTTTTCTCATAAGCCTCTTTCCGACCAAGTTGTTACAGGAATGTAGTTATAGTAACAGTCCACTTCTAAACAGTTATACTAACTACACTCCCCCAAAACCGTTTTTTTCATTTGTATTCACACTGACCAAGTGGCCATAGGAACTGACCTTTTATTATTATAACGCACCCATCTAACCACCACTATGCGGAAAAGGGAAAAGACCCTGCCCTGAAGTAGGAGCTGAAAGAGTTACAGGAACTGCGGCCAGAGGAACTTAATAATCCCCAAATTGGTCCAATCGGAACACGAGAAAAAAAGGGTTCTAGGAATGTTAGGTTCTAGGAACTGCAAAAATCCCTCCGGTCGGAAAGAGGCTATAGGGTGAGGCATAGGTGGGATGCTGATACCAGCTTCATCCCGCCACTGTCCCAGTACGCAGCACCTGAGCTGGGGTCGTGACAGAGAGGATCACTGGTGTGTGTCGAAGTCTGGTCCTGGTTGGAGGAGGAATCGATGGACATTCGATCGTCAACGAATTCCAGGTGGATGTCACAAGGGTCGACAGGGACCGGGGAAAGGGGGACCAAAGAGACTGGATCGTGAACAGACGCCTTGAAATGAAAGAAAACAATTGAGATGAAAAATCTGTCAAGGAGAGGCAGTGCACTTCTGTGTTGGATAATTCTAAGAAGAGTAAAAAACTAAATAAATCATACCAGAGTCTTGGGTTGATTTTCAGTGGTTGGTGCAGCTTGTCTGTGTCTTCTCAGAAACACAGTGAGAAGTGGAACAAGGAGCAGAGAAATCAGCCCTGTTCCTAGACACAACACAAGCAGCAGGCCTGAAGAGGGAACAAGAGGGAAGAGGGTCAGTTGTACAAATCGCTGCCCCTACAAACATACAACACTGCAGAATTTCTCACACAGGGTTAACAAGATTAATCAACAGTGAGGCTGCAAAATGAGCCAGCAAATTCCTAAAAGCACTTCTTAATGAATGTATTTTGGTTTTTGCACCTCTTTTGTTTGCATGTTTATTTGCATTTTTTTTTATATATTTTTGAACATACAGAACAAACAACTACAATCAAACAAGAACCAAAACCCTCTCCCACACCCTCTGCGGTCTCGGGGAAAACAAAACAAACCAATATACAAGAAAACAAAACAAAAATCACACCTTGCCTAGTCGCTCTCCTCTAATTCTTGTGGTGTTGAGGTCATTAGGACTGATACCTGTGCTGCTGCGTTTCTCCATAGGTCTATAGTCGATGACTTGGCTTTGTAAATCCTTGCTGTAGAGAGGTCAAGCATAACTATGTCCAGGAAGTACGCCAACCACTGTTTTATACAAAGCGAGTGGAGGGGGATCCAGCATTGAGCTATCATTTTATTGGTTGCGGTTGAGCCGGCTAGCCAAATTTTCTTCCGTCTCCCAAGCAGGTGTAATTTAGAGTCATCATTAAGTAACAAAACAATCAGGTCAGTACCATACGTAGGAAAGTTCCAGTTTGTTCAGGTTGACAGAACGTGCAATAGGGAGTAGGAATGACTTTAGAGACGTATCTCTTCTGAGGCGTCCAATATGTCCTCTGGCATATGTTGAAGTGGATCTGCTGGTGATTTGGGTTCTTGGAACAGTGGGAAATGTTGTCCCAAACTGTCTCCCAATTAATTACGTTCCCCTCAGGGCTCAGCTCTCGATCCCATTTCTTTACTATTGGGAGTTCTCCTACAGATACTTGCATCAGTTAAGCATAAATCTTGGACACCAATAAACTCACAGGAGAATCAACAAGCCATTTAATGATTGGGTGTGTCTCAAGACTGTTGGCACTCCATAACATTTTAGGGCTGATCTTAAGATAAAGGAAAAAGGATGTCCTAGGGTCCTCAAAGCTAGCTCTCAGGTCTTCAAAACTGAACATACCTTCATCATTAAATAGCTGGTCTAAAGTATAAATACCTCTGTCACTCCACTGGTTACAAGTAAAGGGTTTGTTACCAGACATTAGGTGTGCATTGTGCCATATTGGGGTATTAAAATGCCACTTATTGGTGTATCTTAGGTGCTCCTCGACCTGTTTAAAGTTGGTCAGTGTGTTGGTGATAATAGGGCCATGGGCTAGCATATACTTTTTTTGGGCACACACCTGCAAAAGCAAGATCTTGCAATCTTAGACTTCCAGTGAGGTTTTGCTCTATTTCTCTCCATGGGACTGTAGATGAGGGGTCCATCCACACTACCTGGGGGCCCGTAGCTGAAAGGCTCTGTGGTACACTTTAAGGTTGGGGATGGCCAGGCCTCCCGTGTTTGTGGTAGGGTAGAGTATTTTAGCCTGGGTTGTTTATTATTCCAAATATAGAGCAGAATTGTGGTATCAAGTTTCTTCCAGAAATGTATTGGTGGGGGTAAGGGTAATTGTACTTAAGAAATTCACACGAGGAACTATGTTCATTTTAACAACAGCAATCCTGGACTGTAGCGATGCCGGCAGCGCAGACCAATTGGCCAGATCTCTTTGAACACTACTTAATATAGTTTCATAGTTGTCCTGGACAACTTGCTGTAGCGATGCGTGAATGGTGATGCCCAAATATATACAGTGGGGAAAAAAAGTATTTAGTCAGCCACCAATTGTGCAAGCTCTCCCACTTAAAAAGATGAGAGAGGCCTGCAATTTTCATCATAGGTACACTTCAACTATGAGAGACAAAATGAGAAAAAAAATCTAGAAAATCACATTGTAGGATTTTTAATGAATTTATTGGTAAATTCCTCGGTAAAATAAGTATTTGGTCACCTACAAACAAGCAAGGTTTCTGGCTCTCACAGACCTGTAACTTCTTCTTTAAGAGGTTATCAGTATAAAAGACACCTGTCCACAATCTCAAACAGTCACACTCCAAACTCCACCATGGCCAAGACCAAAGAGCTGTCAAAGGACACCAGAAACAAAATTGTAGACCTGCACCAGGCTGGGAAGACTGAATCTGCAATAGATAAGCAGCTTGGTGTGAATAAATCAACTGTGCAAGCAATTATAAGAAAATGGAAGACATACAAGACCACTGATAATCTCCCTCGATCCGGGGCTCCACGCAAGATCTCACCCCGTGTGGTCAAAATGATCACAAGAACAGTGAGCAAAAATCCCAGAACCACACGGGGGGACCTAGTGAATGACCTGCAGAGAGCTGGGACCAAAGTAACAAAGGCTACCATCAGTAACACACTACGTCACCAGGGACTCAAATCCTGCAGTGCCAGACGTGTCCTCCTGCTTAAGCCAGTACATGTCCAGGCCCGTCTGAGGTTTGCTGGAGAGCATTGGATGATCCAGAAGAGGATTGGGAGAATGTCATATGGTCAGATGAAACCAGAATAGAACTTTTTGGTAAAAACTCAACTCGTCGTGTTTGGAATTCGAAAGAATGCTGAGTTGCATCCAAAGAACACCATACCTACTGTAAAGCATGGGGGTGGAAACATCATGCTTTGGGGCTGTTTTTCTGCAAAGGGACCAGGATGACTGATCTGTGTAAAGGAAAGAATGAATGGGGCCATGTATCGTGATATTTTGAGTGAAAACCTCCTTCCATCAGCAAGGGCATTGAAGATGAAACGTGGCTGGGTCTTTCAGCATGACAAGGATCCCAAACACAGTGCCCGGGCAACGAAGGAGTGGCTTCGTAAGAAGCATTTCAAGGTCCTGGAGTGGCCTAGCCAGTCTCCAGATCTCAACCCCATAGAAAATCTTTGGAGGGAGTTGAAAGTCCGTGTTGCCCACCGACAGCCCCAAAACATCACTGCTCTAGAGGAGATCTGCATGGAGGAATGGGCCAAAATACCAGCAACAGTGTGTGAAAACCTTGTGAAGACTTACAGAAAATGTTTAACCTCTGTCATTGCCAACAAAGGGTATATAACAAAGTATTGAGATGAACTTTTGTTATTGACCAAATACTTATTTTCTACCATAATTTACCAATAAATTCATTAAAAATCCTACAGTGTGATTTTCTGGATTATACAGGCCTCTCTCATCTTTTTAAGTGGGAGAACTTGCACAATTGGTGGCTGACTAAATACTTTTTTGCCCCACTGTAATTTTGCTTTGGGTTGGTATTGTATCACTAATAGCTGATGTCACCTGTCCGTTGTTCAACAGAAGAAGATTAGATTTATTCCAATTGATTTTATAGCTGGAGATTGAGCCAAATTCGTTAAAGAAAAAAATAATAAGTCTTGCTTTCACCCTGTGTGTTGAGCTCTCTGTTTTAGCTACAGAGTGAGACTTCTGTACCATCTTTGTTGGGAGTCGCACATGCGCAGTAAGTACTGCTAGCTTTCCAGTTGCAGAGCATGAGGGAGTGCCATGCTAGCAGCTAGGCGAGCATTATAACATGGATTACAAAGTGACGCACGTTCGTCATGGAAGTAAAGGCTGGACTACAAAAGAGCTGTTTCGAGCAGTTTGTGAACAGTGTTTTCTCTGGAAAATGGTAAGTCCCTTTGGGGTGGACTTTGGGCTTTTTCACTTTGTAAACCTATAATGTGCACAAAAAGATATATAACACAATAAAGGAAAGGGAAAAAGCCAAAAAGCACAATATGAGCACTTTAAAAGAAAAATAAACTGAATAACTAATATAATTTTGGGGAGCAGAACAATGTTTTTTTATCTTCCAACCACTAGATTTGTGCTGTGACCCATTGGCCTTAAGTTGGGAAACTCATCAATAGACACCGGCATACTTTTGCATTCGAGGAAACTAGACAACAGCCATTTATGTTCGACAAATGACCTTTGTAAAAATGGATGATCCCCCTCTGAGTGAGCAACAATGATCTCCTCACATCCTCTTTGCTCCTTTATAACCCTCTTAAAGCAACACTAGAGAACTTTTCCCGCTTCAGTCCCCCTACAGGTTGGAAGCAGAAATGTCCATTACATTACATTATGCAAGTTTGCCAGATCGGGTAGCGGATCTGTAGTGTGAATTAACTGGACAATGTAATGTAATTTCCAACCTGTAGGGGGACCAAAGCGGGAAAAGTTCTCTAGTGTTGCTTTAAGGTTAAATCGTTATAAAGTTTAAGGGAATTTCAGGTTGACGCTAAAGGTCATGATGGGATTTAACGGCCTCAAAGTTTCAAAAATTAAAATTTGACTCATCTTCAGTTTTCCTCACCTGATTTGGAAACAATCGCGACACACTGAGGAGCAGATTTCGGGGAAGCAGCAATGGCGAAAGTCGGGAAGGAGAAGTTGGCCACAGCACAGTAGTTCTGACCTGGAGCCAAGCCTGAGAACTCCACATGGGATACCACCTCCTGGGTCCAAACAGTACGGCTCTGCAAGAACACAAAGCACTGGGCTTTTCAAAATAAAACCAGCGATTCAAAAGGTAAAAAGTAATTCACTGACACTGAGTTGATTTAGGGGGACCTTTGATTGCAGTAACACTTTTCCACATTTCATTACAATTATTTTTTGCATTTGGGATGCAATCACAATCGTATACAAAACCTGACATTTTAATAAACAAGTGGATTTAAAATAGCAACATCAGTGTTTTCTTGTTTATATACTGTATCCCATTGCAGGTCTTTAGAAATTTTGCTTTATTTCACAGAGGGTTAAGTTTTTATATAAATATCAACAAAACAAAAAGCATGTCAGACCTGGTACTCAGAGTGATTGAGCTCATTGTATACAGTCACTGTGGTCCAGGGGTCAATTAGTTCAGAAATGGGACAGCACCTCCCCGAGGAGCACCTCCTGTTGGCAGCACAGGGGTACTGCACCTTCACCAACAGCTGGTCATCTTTCAAAGAGGCTGAGACAGAGGGAGGGCTGAAGGCTGAAGTGGGCAAAGCAGAGAGAGAGAAGCTGTTCATTATCATATTACAAATAAAAGCAGGTTAATGTACTTTTAAAAGGATCAGTTTTTAACCATGCAACAGAGAGAGGGGAACTGGCAGGCTCTATGTACTCTGTATCACAGGTTTTCTTAAACTGTTGTAATACAGCAACTGCAGACTCTCACTGACTGAAGTCACTGTAGTCAAACTTGCGTGGCTTCATCCAGACGGTGGAGCTAGGGCTGAGGTGGACGCCCAGACGAATCATATTGTACAGCTCAAAGTTTGAGAAGGCTTGCGAGACGTCACAGCTACGGGACGAGACCCAAACACACCACGGTACGTCCTGCCAGGGGCCTCTGCAACAAGAGTACACAGTCACATGATGTACAAGTATATGCATGAGCAAAAATTCTCTCTTCAAATCACAGGCTTTCACCAGCACGTTTTATGTCTGTGCAATTTAAAGGTTTCAGCATAGAACAATATTAGACCTTTAATTTCCAAGATTCACACATTAATGTTAAAGCTGTTCAGTATTTAGGTCAGGTCATTTGAAATGATGTAGGCCTAAACTATAAGGCATTGTTCCAATTCAAATTTCACACCTTGATTTCTTTTCATCTAAATGTTGAAATTTTGGTCTAACCTGAGATGGCAACTTTGTCATATTGCTATAAGATTATATCACATGACATTATTTTTATAAATTATTATGTACCTTATGTCTTGTTATTGCAACTGATTTCCCTTCCTGTATGGAAAGCAAATTACGCTTGTTGTTTTTTATCAAATCATAACTTTGTAGTCTTATTGTAGTCAAATTTAAATGCGTAGTATGACCATACAGATAACTATCATTGATCCCACATGGATAAAGTGTAGTGTCACAGCAGCAGAAGTACTTCTTATGGATATGTAACTTTAAACTAAATATAAATATTAAATATATATGCACAAGTATAAATAGTTACCAGAAGTGTATTGAAAAATAATTGTCAGTTGCAATAAAAACTTAAATACAAAAACATGTGAGGGAATACAACTGAGTGTGTCTTGTGTCTGTATATGTGAATACAGTTATTGTACTTTGTAGCAGCACAATCAAAGTGTGTGGAGTTACAGGATTGTCTCACACACACACACACACACACACACACACACACACACACACACACACACACACACACACACACACTTACCCCTGTGTCTTTGTCTGCACGGTATAGGTGGTATTAGGACTGGCTTGGGGACAATCCCACCGCAGGAGGCATCCTAAGTCCAGTGATTCCACTGCAGGGGAACAGACTGACCCAGTTGACCCTGGACAGTTCGCACACACCAAAATAGCACACTCACACCGATGCTCATTGACCTGTTAAGTCTGATTGTCACAACTTTGTTAAGACTTGCACGTATGAGCACTCACAGAGGAGATAGCTTATTGAAACACCGAAAACAGCTACAGAGAAGTGAAATTAAAAAAAAATTTAAAAAGATCACATATTGACGTCAGTACTCACCAGTGATCAGCAGCACGACACACAACCCCAAGCCCACAGTGGTTACACCTGGTGTTTCCATGGCAACTTGGTGACCTCTGGATCAAGTGAGCAAGACTGTGATGGTCTTAGCTACAGCCTGTACTGCGCTGTAGGCGACGACTTATTTAAACACAGGAAATAGCTACAGAGAAGTGAAATAAAAAACACAAACTGATATTGACTTCAGTACTCACCAGTGATCAGCAGCACGACACAACCCTAACCCCACTGTGGTTACACCTGGTGTCTCCATGGCAGCTTGGTGACCTCTGGATCAAGTGAGCAAGACTGTGATGGTCTTAGCTACAGCCTGTACTGCACTGTAGGTGACGACTCCCTTTAAAAGCAAGACAAACTGTAAAGACACACTGAGGAGGAGATGCAATAAGCTGCGGGGGAAAGCGATAGACTGGAGCCTAGAAGGAAGGTGGAAGGGGTGGAGAGATAAGGATTCAATTGAAAGCCGGTGATTTTGTAAGAGAGAGGATAGGCTGTAATCCACTTAGAGGAGGAGAAGTTTGAGAGACTGAGACAGTTAGACGAAGAAGATGCACTTGAATCATGATTAAAATAAGATATTACATTGATGTTTTAAATAATATATTCAAATGTTTTACTGAACTGTGCAACAAGTATAAACCACCTTGAAAATCCTGGAGGCTATGCTAGACCAATGTTTATGGATTTTAGCTCAGCTTGAAAATACCATACTCGCTAACACCCGTTAAACAAGCTGAACCAGATGAAGGGTGAACCCCTATATAATCCAATGGCATCATGCATTCCTCATAGGAAGACAATAGCAGGTGGAAGTTAACTCAAACATTATCCCTTTTATTGGGGGAATGTGCAATAGCTTGGTGTATGTTCTGGTGTATATGGATCTGTGTGTGTTACTGAACATTAAATGTAGTTTTGACTGTACATGTATACGGATATTTTTTGTGTATTTGGAGAGACCGTGTGCTGCTATGTCACCTGTGTTCTCTTGAATGGCCAAGACAAAGCTCTCCTAAAGGAGTCAAGAAAAGCTAATCTAATGTTAATACATTGATGCCTAACAGGTTCACTGTTCACCATAATTGCTAGGATGCTAAAATTTGCTAATTAAAAAGGTCCCATGGCATGAAAATTTCACTTTGAGGTTTTTTTAACATTAATATGAGTTTCCCAGCCTGCCTATGGTCCCCCAGTGGCTAGAAATGGTGATTAGTGTAAACCGAGCCCTAGATATCCTGCTCTGCCTTTGAGAAAATGAAAGCTCAGATGGGCCGATCTGGAATCTTGCTCCTTATGAGGTCATAAGGAGCAAGGTTACCTCCCCTTTTCTCTGCTTTGCCCGCCCAGAGAATTTGGCCCACCCATGAGAGAGAGACATCATGGCTTTCAAACGAGCAAAGTGGCAGTTGGTCAAGGCCACACCCCCACCCTCCACCTTGCCCCCGCCCTCTCCTCAATAGCTACAGGCACAGAAATGGCACATACTAAGGAAAGCTCATTGTGGGCCTGGCTCTAGTGGCTGTAATTCTGCACCAAGGCTGAATTTCAGGAAGGAGACTTCAGATACAGTATAGGGGACCACTAAGGTCTATATAAAAGCATCCAAAAAGCACCATGTCATGGGACCTTTAAGTACAGCTGGGGCTAATGGGAATGATTAGTTGTGCAGGTAGTTAAGGTAATTTGCAGTAATAAATTTAAAACTTTGACGTGATGATGGCACTATAAGTTAAGGGACCACCAACGTCATTGACATGAATGTCCATGAATTTCATGCCAATCCATCCAAATAGTTGAGACATTTCACTCAAAACTAAAATGTGAACCTCATGGTAATGAAAAGTCAGTGGATCACCAGGAGTCATCAGGATACATAGTCCGGGCACCACAAATTTCTGCACCAAATCCCATGCTTATCCATCTAATGTTGAGATATTTTAGTCTGGACATATAATTTAAAAAACAACAAAAAAAACAGATACATATCAGGAGAACTGCATTCTATTTTTTATTCAATGCATTCTTTAAATAATAAGAATCTGTTTATCTCATAAGCAGGTCTTTGACCATTCATTCCCAAAAGTAATAACATCAATAGTTTCCTTATTAACAACAGTAATACAGTTGAAGTGCTTAACCAGGCAACCAGAAGGGCCAATAGAGATCATACAGCAACAAAAAAAAAGGACAAAAGAACCATGTACAACACACACACACACACACACACACACACACACACACACACACACACACACACACACACACACACACACACACACACACACACACACACACACACACACACACACACACACACACACACACACACACACACACACACACACACACACACACACACACACACCCTCTTGATAATTAAAGACATTAAAGCAAAACTGCCTGTTCATTTAGAAACAGCACCAAACATCAAAAATCAATGCTTCAGTAATAATACTAAGCTTAACATTCCTTATTTGAGCATCATCATCAATATCATCAGTCATAAGAATCTTTACATCTGCACATTTACAGGATCCAACCAACTGGACCCCAAACTGGAGCGTTTCCATGCTGAACAGTTCTTGATGTAGATCATCAGTCAGATCTACATGTTGCCCTCAGCCCAGCAGAGGGCGACATGCAACAAGTCACCAGCACCTTGTCCTACAGCTTTCACGGAGAAAGTCAGCCAGGAGTGTGTTTTGGTAAACTGATCTGCACCAAAAAGTGTGTCTGGAAAATAAGCAGGGTATTGCTGCGTTAAAATCAGTGCAAATTCTTCGAAGACCCACTTAATTTCCAGGGATGAGCTTTTGGTGCAGAGTTTCCACAAATCTTCTCGGTGTGCATTTGGTGTTGAGAAGTTTATGTCTGTGCCCCCGGCAAGGCAAGTCCCGGCTCTAGGCTGGTGGTGGTAGTTGTGGGGGTAGGGGAGGGCGGCAGGCCCTTGGGTCCCGGACAAAGCAGCCCACGTGAAGCTGCATGGTCTCCGTTCAAGTTCTTGTAGGGGTTTCTGCGCGGTGGAGCTCGGGGACACATTGAGGGAAAGCGAAGGCCAGCGAGGCAGCAGCCGGGACAGGAGATGACCTCCTCCTGGTCCAGAGAGTGTCCGCTGCCGGAGCCGAATGGGGACGACCCAGCGGGGTCGCTGGGAGGGAAGTGGTAGCCGTTGTTGTTGGTTGTGGTGGGAGCACTGGTGGTGGCGCTCCATCCCAAGGGTCGACCCACGACCACGTTGTTGTTGTCCAAATGAGAGAGGGGAGGCAGGCATGGGGGCCCGTTGGAGATTGCTGACCCCCAGCCGTTTGAGAAGGGAGGAGTGGAGGGTTGGATGGGAGTCGAGGAGTGGGACGGAGGAAAGGAGAGTTTGGAATAAGGAGATGAAGTGCTGTCTTGTGTGTCTGGGGAGCTGGTACAGTCCATGGGCTCATCCTCCTCATTGTCCTCCTCCTTCCCCTCTTGGTCCAGCGACAGGGGTTCAATGGAAAGAGGAAGGCCTGAATCAGTTCTGCTCCCTTCCCTGATCTCCTTCTCTTCTCCTAACAGTCTCTCTTCTTCGCTCACTCTGTTTGTCTCTCCGTTTACAGTGTCTACCTCAGACATGGACTCCTCCTCGGTAAGGACAGTGTTCGGCGCTGATGTGAGGTGCGGAGGAGGCGTACAAGGCAGCGAGTAGCAGCGGCGGTGCCTCCTCGGTAGCTCACCGCTGTCGGTCTCGGACGCAGAGGGGTCGTCGCAGTCAGGTGGAGGAGGCAGGGTGAAGGTAAGGGAGATGACAGACTTGCTGGGAGTGTCAAACAGCTTGATCTTGCCTCCCTTGAGGTCCTCTCTCTGAGAGAAGGGGTTGACCCGAGCAGGAATTGCCATAGTAACAGAGGGGGACATGTCTGGGGGGTGGAGCATGTCGGATTTGCTGCGGGAGAGTCGAGGATCTGACAGGAGGCAGAGGGATCGTCTTCGTAGAGGACCAATGACTGGAGAAACTACTTTAAAAGAAAAAGAGTGAATGGACCTTTTTAATCTGCAGAAACAAACATGTTTCCTATTTGGTGCCTACAGTACAGAGCGTTTGAGGACTCACCTTTGACTGATGGTTCGTCCTTCTGTTTCCTCTCAGCCTGTCTCCTCTCCAGCTCCACCACAATTTGGGAGAAGGATGGACGGAGCTTTGAATTCATCTGGCAGAAGGGAGAAACAAATTCAACAGATTGAACAAGAGCATGAAGGAAAGAGGAGACAATAACTACAGTAATTTAAAATAAACTGCAGTGAAAAATTAAGACTGATTTGATCGTGTCACTACTTTATCTGATCCATAAACTCAAGAAATTGAGGAGATAGACACATGACTTGGATGCTGAAAGGTAGACGATGCCCACCCATTTAAAACATGCAATCTGTAACATTTTTGGAGTCATCTGTTAAAATTATGGCTTTCAGGAATTTAAACATAGGTTCCAGAGTGCTCTACAATTGCTTTGTTTAAACATGAAAGAACCATTAAGTATAAACGTACAATTCTCAACCAACATTTGGCATCTGGTATGAAAGATGTGACACAAAAGTAACTTTTTCTTCTCCCAAGTGACGCTGTAGATACATGGTACACCAAGGTACACCTAGGTAAAGCTAATGCAGTATTATATAACAGTCCTGCAAAAAATTCTACTTTCAGACTGTTCTACAAACTAGCTGTTGATTCAGCTGTATGGTTATTTTGGAAAAATAGGCTAATGATGAGTGACCCAGCAGCAAAGAAGAGAACGGTAGAATTAACAGAGAAGGCAGAGGGTACGTGTGTGTGCCCGCGCCCGCGTGTGTGTGTGTGTGTGTGTGATGTGTGTGTGTCAGATGGGTGTTTTTCTTACATTACAGCAGGCAATGGCCAGTTCCAGGAAGTCAGGAGGACAATCTCCCACCATCTGTTGAAAGGTATCCACATCCAAACCAAAGTCCTGTACAAAAGCACAAAGGACACTTAGGCACTTTAAAAAGATGTTTTTTGTTTCTGTACAAAAACAGGACACAAGGGGGAGAAATACTCTTAATAACTTAAAAAACTTTCAGCGTGGGTTTAACACTGATGCAGAGTCCTACATCCACACTACATACTAACTGTACACAGTATGTTGTTATTGCTGCTATTATTGCACTGGCTGTGCCAACAAGAAATGATGCAATACACGTACCAGCAGATGTTTTTATTTATTTATTATTGTTTCATATGCCGTTTCACCACCAGCCGCAATTGTTTTTTTGGGTTGTTTTTTTTGCAGCTGTGAGCAGTTCCCCTAATGTGTCTATGCATTGCATTGTGGGACAACAGTGAACATCAACAGATTACTTAAAAATAAAGAGTTTTACTGTCTACACTGATTTATCATAAAGTATATCTGAAGTGAGTAAGAGATTCACACAGCATATACACTGTGTTTAATAAACAAATCATGAGGCACTATATGCATTTTGAGCATTTAGGGACATGCAAGCTTCTTTCAAGATAAGAAAATCAGCTTCCTGTTTGTTCAAGATTAGCAGTTAGATTCCAAAGTGAGATATCCACCATTTTACATAATTTTTCCACATCATCTCTGGCATGGCAAAACTAATTTTAAACCTAAGTCATTATGACATTGCTGCTTGCACAACATGTGATTTTGAAATACCGACAGACTTCAGGCAGTAAATAATACAGGAATACATGAGAAGACTTGCACATTATTAATAATGGTATTCACACAATGATATAATAAGATATGATATGAGACGTGCATGACATGATAAGTATGTGATGATAAATGAACAGGGGAATCATTAATGATGACAACGTTGTCATCGGTACCTCAGTGCGTGGCAGGATGTCGGGGTCAGCCTGTATCCTTGCAATGATCTCACACAGGATGATCCCGTACGCAAACACATCCACCTGCAGAGAGAGGAAGACGAGTCGATCAAAGAGAGATACACATGGAGGGGTAAAGATGAGATTGAATAAAACAGGGAAAGAGAACTACCATACAGTTTATATTTTACTTGTGTGCTTATATTCTGGGTTTATCAACTTTCATTTAACCAAACACTCGAACAGATCAAAATGTAGTTCTCATGTAAATTACAATTGCGTATGCTTTATTGCTAATGTATGTGGTTTATGCTTTTATTGTAGACATGAAGGTCTGAAAATCTGATTAAGTCAATGATGTGGATTTGTATTGGTTTTTTTTTGCAATATAATCTAAAAACATGCACTACATTCCGGATGTGCTTTATACTAATTTGTAGTTTCTTGTGAGGCAAAGCAGGCTGCATAACACAGAAAATGTCGGGCAAACAGGATGTCCAATGAGCCATACAGAAAAATACAAGCCAAGAAGTACACCTCTTACATAACTAAATTCCTTTTTGCCTTCAACATAATAACTGAGTTATTAAATATTTATTACTTCACTGCCTGGGTACTGGGTTTATTTGACTGGGTGTGCTTTCATCACACCCACTGCGGACCTTGAACTCTTGCAACAATCTTCAGCTGAAAGGTAATGAAGACATGACAGCGATCTGTTGGTACCTTCTCATTATACACCTCTCCTCTGAGCACCTCCGGGGCCATCCAGTAGGGGGAGCCGACGACAGCCAGAGGCTCCTGGTCCTCCTCCTCACTGCAGTGAGAGGGAAGAGGCAGGGATAGATGGAGGGAAGAGGAGAGAAACAGATGAAGAGGCTTCATGTTAAACCAGCACTTATTTGAGGCGCTTAAATCCATTTCGCAACACCCACGTTTGAAAGAAGTGGATATTGCTTTAAAAAATATCACAGTTTGAGGAAAGAATAATGTTTCTGTAAGGACTTATGAATCAGTTAAAATGAAGTCTTTACAAAAGGTGGCAACAGTGTTCTTATAGAGGTTGGTCTGAAACTGCCTGAAAGAAAATTTCTGAATTAAATAACAAAAAGTTTATAAAAAAAAAAAAAAAAAAAAAAAGCACCATTAAAGGGTTAATTCACCCAAATTATAGCGAGTGGCACCTGCAGAAAGATTTATTCACCCTCGTTTTGAGATTTCTACCTTTACTCAAATACAGTGGAGGTGAATGTAAATGCTAATTTGGCAGATGGGGTTTTAAAGAAATTTCACCTCGGAATAAGAAATAGCTGAAAACATTTGTAGAGTAAGCGATTAGTCGACAGCTAAGAGAGTGAGATTATGGGGTGAAACCTAGCTATGTGAGAGTGTTTGTGTGCACTTCCTCTGTATCTAAGAAACCACAGTGTTTTTCAGTTACATTGAGATATGGTTGTGCAATTTTAGCTGAATAAAAGGAAGGAAAACAAGAATCTGCAAGGACAGCACACACACACACACACACACACACACACACACACACACACACACACACACACACACACACACACACACACACACACACACACACACACGAGATGGGGACTCGAGTGAGACTCTGACTCGAGTCGCACTTAAGTCACACAAACAGCTGACTTCAGACTTGACTCGGACTCGACCCAAAAGACTTCAGACTTGACTTGCGACTTGACCCAAAAGACTTCAGACTTGACTCGGACTCGAGCTTCAAGACTCGTCAACAACCTATTTTTCATGCAATTATTGCTTTTTAAATCTAAATTGATTTATGTATTTCTATTTTCTTTTATTGCCGCATATACGTTGGGGAAACGCATGACGAGCTGCGTGTCCCTTGGCCTTTGCCGTAATGTGCAATGTACGCGTGCGCTATGCGGCGCGCGTACACATAAAAAAATGCAGCGAGGATGGCGACACCAAGTCCTCCTGCAGTTGTGCCTTTTGTCATTAGTTTTGCTAACAATAACTTCATAAACAGTGGCAGTAAGCGAACAGCTACATGCAAGGAGTGTGGCACCAAGATACATGACGCTGGATCAACAACATCGAACTTCAGACATCTCAAAAAGCACCCAGATAGGTCAGTCACTCACGCTAATGTGAAAGAGACGTTACATTTAGCATATATCGCCACAGGTAACAAGCTAACCATCGCAAAGTGTTGTGCTAATGCTGGGACAGGCACATTGTATTGTTATAGTTGTATCCATATGATGTGACAGACTTAGGTTAATATTTCACCAGTAGCAGAAGATTAGACTAAGACTAAGATTAGACTGTCTTAATTTTTTTCCAATTTATTTTCATTCCAATTTTTATTTTTCTTGTTGTTAAATAGCAATACGGAAAGTATCAGTTCTCACATGTTTGCACCATGGTTGGTGTATTAACTTTCAATACAGATGTTTTCCTCAAACTTTGAACACTGAAAAATGTAATGCATGATGAGGTTGGGCTTTACAGCCAGTTAGTAACACAGACAAACATGTATTCTTTGGTGCAGATACCAAAATGTTGAAAAATACAGTTATGAAATTGAAACAGAGTCCTTAATTTGTGTTTCTTCAGATTGCATTGCAGTAGACCCCATAAAGTTATCCTACAACTGATTTTGATACTGTACTGTATGGATGGTAGCTACAGGACATGCTTTGAATTCATAAGATTTAACAATACAGTGTTAGGGACAGATCAGACTTGAGACTTGACTTGGACTTGACTTGGACTCATGGCAAAAGACTTGAGACTTGACCTTCCCCTCAAAGACTTGAGATTTGACTTGGACTTCCAAAAAATGACTTGTGAACATCTCTGAGACAGACACACACACACACACACACACACACACACACACACACACACACACACACACACAGCTGGCAGATACTTCCTTTCTGTGCTATTTCCATCTGCTACAGGCTATGATACTGCAGTAAAACACAGCGAGGGAAGTGATGGCAGAGGGCGAGATGAGTAGCCAAGACAGTCGTGGATCCCAACCTAATCACCATTTGGAGAAGTGGACCGACAGAAACAAGAAACCTAGAGCGTGCAGAAGGCAACTGAGGGAAAACAGCTCAACAGACTCTCAGAAATGAACAGAAAGAGTTAATAAGGAAACAAGAGGAATTATGGGAGAGTAAATGACAGGAGTGACTCGTTATGAGGTGCAGCAGAGATCCAGTAAGAGCAAAAGGAGGACTGGAATAGTTTGACCTTTTTTGGAGTGCTTTTCCTAAGACCCCTTCATCTCCTCTCCTTCCCTCCATCCATCCTTCCTCCTTTCCTTCATGCCACAAGCACAGTGGTCGTAGCACTACAACACTACCACAAATATTCGTAAAGGGTTGTCAACATCACCCGTTCTCTGTTAGCACTCCGCTACAGGATACAACAGTGTTTGACTACAATATAAAAGCAAACATGCCCTTGAAAACGACAAACACAATTCACCAGCTGCTATTGAAGCAGAGGCTGGAGCAAACCGAGGGTTTATGTTTGATAGCTTCAGGTATGCAAAAATACACAATGACACATACTCAGGTCAAAGCCCTGCATGTGTAAAATATTAACCTTTTAGCCTTATTTTTAGCTGGATGGACATGCATTTTTCTTAAGTCAAAAGCATGAAACATTTCACCAAACACACACTTGTGTAAACACAAAAGGTGGCCAGGCACAAACAGAGCCAGTGGGGAAACACACACACACACACACACACACACACACACACACACACACACACACACACACACACACACACACACACACACACACACACACACACACACACACACACACACACACACACACACACACACACAAGGTTACAGTGACAGCTGTCTTGTCTCAGCAAGAGTCATGTGTTTACTAAATGACTGTAGACAGAGTGAGGAGGCGAGGATAAGGAGCTAATGGGACATAACTGTGTGTCGAGTGTGTCTATACATGTGTAGGCAGACTCTGACATACTGCCTGCCAGTTGATGCTCTATATTGTTATCAATTCACTGCCTGACTGTTGAAATAATTACAAAGTCGACAAACTGTCTAATTTCAGTCATGGACTTATATGGACGTTGAGGAGAAGTGATATCAAGTCGTAGATAAACTGGCAACAAGAGAAAGTATTTTTTTACTGAAGTCATGTACTTAATTACAATTTGACCTAGTGGTACTTAACTGGAATATTTACATTTTGGAAGACTTTGTCTGACTTAGTTCGGCATTTTGGGAAATACGCTTATTTTCTTTGTGCCGAGGGATCAATGATAAGAGTAATACCAGCCCCATTTCTGGCTATAATCAATAATTGAGGACATGAAAGGTTTTTCCCAGATACTAGGTTTTTGATACTGCCAGGATTTCAGCACTTCCAGACAGTTAGTCCAGAGATGAGTTTTTTCCCTGGACATGGCTGATAAACTTTATAATTTTATAATCTATTATTCATCATTCCAAATTTTGGAGATTTGTATTTGCACAACACTATAATTCACAATCAGTACTGCTTTTTTGAATTTTTTCCTTTCTTCGCCTTGAAGCACTTCCCTTATTGTGGTACTCCTAGTTTTAGTTAAATAAAAAAAATGTCATTCACAGTTATAAAAAGATATGGCATTGAAGAACCAGCAAAAGAAAATAAAACTGGATGGCTGTAACGTTGCTGGTCATTTATAGTCAGCACAGACCAGCGGTGGATTGATGGCAGTGAATAAATTATGCCACATACAGTAAATGTCACATCATATTAAAAAAAAAAAACACACACACCTGCAAACACAGAAGGAAGCAAGAGAAGACAGCAACAGAGCGGCGAGTCCGCTGTGCATCATGGCCGCCTTGCAATGACGCCTCACAGTATTAATAACAAGATCTTTAAACAGTGAGTGGTGGCGGGGAGAGGGGGGTTAACCACAACATTCGGCGAGGAGGCAGCTTGTACATACTTTGGAAAAACCTGACTGTGCTTTGGTGTGAGTAACATGTCTCTTTCTGTGTGTGATTGTGTCTCAACTGGGAGAAAAGAGAAGCTGTGGGACACATTTATGAACACTTTGCTCAGACGGACATAGCTAGGGATAAGTAAGACAAAGAGAGAAGTAGAGGAATGGGATTTATTGAGCGTGACTTATCTAATCACAGTGTTGATATAAGTTTCGATGAATGGACTGACCTGTAATCTGGGATTTTCTCCGCCAGGCCAAAGTCTCCCACCACGGCTGAGCACACGCAGCCCTCCCAACGCACCAGGCAGTTCTGCACAGAGGGGTCAGATGTCACACAAATCACTATTACTGCTGTTAAGTGTGTGTGTGTGTGTGTGTAAGGCTGCATGTGGCCCTTTCAAAAGTGATGAAAGATTCTGTTGGGCAGAGCTTTTCATTTGCTTTAAGACTTGCTAATTGCCAACAGTTCCCAGCATGTCAACATTTCCTTTGCAGACTTTTTAAATTGAGATGTCAGTTATCTTATGTCTCTAGCTTTTTTAGGTTTTAAAGCTTGATATGTTGTAGTTTGTACACTTTGTTTACGTCTCTTATTCCACTTTCTTTTCTCACCGCCTGTTTTGATCAATTAAGCTGCACCCATTTTGAAGTTTAGTCCGTTTACTGTTTCAGTAGTTTACTGTGAATTTATTATTCATTTTCCATTCAGAACTTTACTGAATTGACTTGCTATATTTCCCACAGATCGTTTTTGCTGATGTCGCTGCAAGATCTGTGACGCATCTGCAAAGCCTCTTAATCTGCACCAGAGCTTTTTACTGTTTCCAAAATCTACATTAAAAGCAAAAGATTAAATAGTTTTGCAGTTCTAGGATTCTCATGTTGGAACAACATTAGTGTGTCGACTTCTTTGTGTGCCTCAGGGTAGCCATGTTCTTGCGAAACATCCATATGTTAAGTAAGTGTAGTTTTATGTGCATATAATACACATGTGTTGCTGCCTTAGAAGCTAAGTCCCTGATGTTCAGTGATGTGTATGTGCTGTTCGTGGGCACTGACGCGTGAGTGTTTGTCTCATTACCTTGGAGGTGAGATCCCTGTGGAAGATGCCCTTGCTGTGGAGGTACTGCAGTCCCCGGGCGATGTCCAGGGCCAGGATCATCCGCACGCTCCACGACATGTACATGTCACTGCCCAACAGCTGCTCCAAGTTACCACCGTTGATGTACTGGATCATCGGGATAAATGGCAACAAAAAGGAGTTTAATTATTAAAACACAAATTAATGAATAAGGAGTTCATTCCATTTTGAAAGGGATTAGCTGCTGATATAAAAGCTGCTTCCCTTATTGTTTTGGAAAATTGGGATCTAAAAGTCACACTGATGCCGTGCAGTAATATCCTGTAAAGATTGTGCTGTTAACATGAATGTTGCCGTAAATCATTACCTACACAACACATTAATAGTAAGTAATAAGTCTGGCACCGTCAGACACCACCTACCAAGAGCCTGGGTCTGTCCAAGGTTTCTCCCTAAAAGGAAGTTTTCCTCACCACCGAGGTTTCTTCCTAAAAGGAGTTCTTCCTCGCCACTGTCGCACTAAATGCTTGCTCTTGGGGGAATTACTGGAATTGTTGAGTCTTTGTAAATTATAGAGTGTGGTCTAGACCTACTCTATCTGTAAAGTGTCTTGAGATAACTCTTCTTATGATTTGATACTATAAATAAAATTGAATTGAATTAATAAATATTTAGTCTAATCAGTATGGTTATCAGCCTTTTTCTCTTTTTATTGTCCTGGTTCATTGACCAGTCCACAATTTATTTTACTGCTCCTTCTGAAGGTGACAATTACAAAAGTCAATTAATTGTGAAGTCTTCTGTCAAAAATATTTTTGTTGGTTGCTGCTTCTAAAATGTGATGATTTACTGCTTGGTATGCATTTTAACCACAAGGTGACCAGAATTTCCCTTTTTCTGACATTTTAAAGAGTAAAAGATGAATTGCGCTACAGAGAAGTCAATACCTGGGCCATAAAAGAGGTTTTACTGTCTATCAGCTAACTCTCTTAACAAGCCCATTTATTACCAATTCAATATTTTTTTTAAAACCCACTCATTTTTTTCAACACGATGACATGTCACACAACTACAATAGTACCATTACGGACACAGCAGAACACCAAATTGTTGAGCAGCTCAGTAACTACGGCAACACCAGGTAAATCCATCACACGTAAGAAACAGGTGAAATGTCATGAACTGACTGACCCCAGTCTTGTATAACCAAATCAACTGTCAGACATTCGATGATATTACTGTTTTAGACAGCATTCATGTAGAGAGACGTGTTTGTTTTATAAAAACAAACAGAGCTGCTGTTTTCATGATCAACCTCTCTTTAGCAATCAAAAAATTAAATCTGATTTCAAAAGGAATCAGTAGCAAAAGCTCGGAAAAATAAATGTACACATCTCAGTTGGGAATCCAATCCTCAAGTTTG
>CM042336.1:16186351-16206351 GCA_023566125.1 Zingel zingel | reverse complement strand
ACACACAATAGGCCTGACTTCCACCTACTCCCTTCTACAAATTGATGCGTATATCATTCAATTTATGATGTTTGCATTCGATTAACTTGTATATACAAAAAACTGTTCCCATTCACAATAAAGGAAAAGTCCACACTAAAATAAATAACTAATGAAAATAAATAATCTGAAAGTAAGAAATTTACTGCACAAAACTACAAAAACTGGCAAATGTAAAGTGTGTAAAAGTGGATTTTTGTAAAAATAAAAAAAATTAAAAAAGGCATTGACTTTAAACTGGATTCATAGGACAAGCAGTTGGTGTTTTATCAGTCCTCTGGCACATCTTGCACAGCCATGTCACTCTTTCCATGTCATGGTCAACTAGCGTGTGGCTGCTGGCCTCCACCCTCTCATATCTGCACCTTGGGGCCTTCGAGCCAGTCTCTAAAAAGTGAAAATCTGTGTTATTTATTCTCACTGCCTGTTGTGGTCTTGGTGTTGCTTTTTTTCTTCTTGTTTTTCCTCATGTCCCCGCCTTTTAATAACTCCATTCCCTCTTCATGACTCCCTACTCATTTATCATTAGAGTAATAGATAGAAGAGTAATAGATAAAAAGACAAATGGATAGAAACATTGAGAGCTACCACAATTTGTCCCAGATCCTTTCCCCAGATGCAATGCAAACGAAGGCCACCGCCAGGCCAATAGCAGCCCCGACCACTTGTTCCCTGACACTTGGATGCCAGCTCCTCTGTGGTTTCAGCCAATGAGCTCACCCCTATTGAAAATAACAGCAGTGACATCACTGTTTTGGCCCATCGCAGCTCCCACCCAGTCAGGAGTCAGAGGTAACCCGCAGTGAAGGCAGAAAGAGTCTAAAAGTGAACGGAAAGAATAAGAGAAAGGGGGAAAAGACGGGAAGATGGTTTTTATTTAAAGGTAATAAGGTTGGTTTATAGTCTGAAGAAGGGGAAGGAGAGGGCGGATTGAGCACAGACAACGGAGACACATATATACGTTTATAAATAGATGCACATTTTTCTGTTGGCCTCAGCCTTGTGTTTTGGCTCCATCTTTGTCTATGTCTACCAACATTTAACTTCTGTTGGAGCGGTTTTGTTTCAGCGAGGTTCCGTTTGAACCTTTATACAAAACTGTCTGCCTGTCTTTCCCCCGCTTATTCTTCCCTCGAGGGTGATACCAGCTGGTGTTCATGACAATGCCTCACGTTGATCTCGTGACCTTTCAACTTTGACCACTGTAAGAACCCCCCTCCCACACACACACACACACACACACACACACACACACACATATATACACACACACACACACACACACGCACACACACACAGACACACTTTCGATTTACTGGCCAGTTAGCCACCTGACACACATTTACGTTTCCATGAGAACACGTGCGCACAATAATTAATTATTTCTAATTAGCTTCTCTTTATTTTGCATGGATGGATTTTCAACATGACAATATGGGAAAGAGGTCTATTTAATCATAAAGATCTATAGCCAGATCTTACCATTGCAGGTACAGACGGAATCAATGTTGGACTTAATTCATGTTTTACAGGAGAAATCAGTGGATCCAACTTCCCTTCCTGATGAAATTTATTCCATCTGCGTGGAGCAAAACGTTGAAACCCCTTTTTCCCGAGCACTTGCATTCGGGACCCTTCAGAATGAGACGCTCCTGAATGAGGAGCATGAATTAGTTTTTTGTTGTTGCTCTTTTATTTTGTTTGTTGTTTTTCATTGCATTTATTGCCGGAGTGAGATCAGTACGAGCTCACTGTAACACCTGAAAACTGGATTGTAGATTGCCAATGACCAAGAAGAAGCTAATGTGTACAAAATTGTATCATCTGCATAAAATATGTTTTGAAAGTTTTACAGAGGAACAGATCTTTTTAATGTATAGATAGAATAGCAGAGGCCCTCGAACAGACACCTATGGAATGCCTTACTGATCCTTAAGAAATCACAACAGTACGCCATCAACAAATAAGGAACTGTCCTACAAGAAGAACAAAAGAATCCGTCGTTTCATCAAGTGCCCCAAAACGACATATGTTTACATTCCACCCTCTAGCAGTCATAGTAATTGTGACGGGAGCAAAGGAGGAAATCAGGTGATGTTATTGTAGAACAACAACATCCATGTAGGGAGGAAGTCAGGGTGGATGAATTAGTCAACAAAACGCAGGACTTTGATACAGGAGACCGCTGTTTGTTTCCTGTTTCAAACTGACAGTCAGCATTCGTTCCCTAACCTTAACCACAGGTTCATTACTGACACCATGGCAATGAAGCTCTCATAAGCGAAGTAGTTATTTTAGCCCAAACCACGATCCTTCCCTGCACTTTACCAAGTCATTTTTGTGCCTAACCTTATCCAAAGCATTGTTGCATTATAAAACTGATTTGGCAATGGGGGCGTCAGATCAGAAAAGAGGGCATGGACACACAGTATTTTATAGTTTAATTGAGATCTATCAAGAGTGCAAGAGTGCCATCAAGCAAAATGAGCAAAGTATGTGAAGGAAAGGTGTATAATCAACTGTATGAAATGCTTTGCTTAGATCAAGAAAAAGGCCAACACGGTGTTGTATTTCAAAGCTGAATAACTTATTATAGCAGCTACTGGGTAAAAACTTGAACCACATTAATTCACATTGTTCCCCTCGTTGGGAGCACGTGGAAAATATTCGATCTTGGTATGCCAGTGAGCATTTGAGATGATTGGAATCACCGGCCCTTGCGGTCACAACCTCACTTCATTAACCTTGAGAGGGTTAGTGTCATCCTTTCCTCCCTGTGATGTCATGTTCAGTGGTGGGGCTCAGGAGGGGGCTCAAAGGGGATCTGTCTGTGTGTGTGTGTGTGTGTGTGTGTGTGTGTGTGTGTGTGTGTGTGTGTGTGTGTGTGTGTGTGTGTGTGTGTGTGTGTGTGTGTGTGTGTGTGTGTGTGTGTGTGTGTGTGTGTGTGGACTTGGTGGTAGAAGGGAAGAGGAAGACAAGGGGAATCCTATTTGTTTGTTTTGCCCTCCAGACGTGTCCGAGAGCAGATTAAGGGATTTAGCTTGAGGGAGGAGGGGGGTTGGGGCTTTAAACTTGTCACCCATCTACATCCATGGTTAATGAATACATGAATACACACACAAACGCACTGAGGAGGTCAAAGAAATTAAGAAGTTTTGTTTTGTTTAAGATAAAAGCCACAGCAGTGAGAGATAATTGGATGGATGGAGGGATAGGTTAGACAAAATGATGAAGGGATGGTGGAAGGGGAAGAAGACAAGAAGTGTTGACACAGTGATACCTCTTCCAGCCGTCTGATCTTCTCTTGTTTGAGTGCTAATCCCTAACTTTAAGTAGCAACAGAATTAGGGACCCCAAATCTTGTAGCTTTGCCAGGTCTTAGACAGACGCTTGACTGTTAGCAAGTAAACCATTCTGCACTGTTCTACAGCACCTAGACAATTAATCATGTTTATTTTGGCATGATTTTAAAATATTATGCATTTTTTAAGCGCAAATCCAAAAAGGACTTTTGTGAAAGCTAAGTACATTTTCTCAGCGTAATTCCTAGGGACTTTTACTTTATAGGAGTATTTTCATTTAATGGTACTTTATCCTTAAACTCCACCCCCTTTCAAAGAGCAATACAAAAAACATATAATCAGTTGAAAAATAGGTTGCACCATTATAGATTGAACTACCTAATAGTATATAAAGCTGGTAGTATTAGCTCCTCGACTAACTTGTTAATGCATATATAATAATAACAATACTAACATACATTTTTGTAATACTTATAGACTTTTAAGTAAAGTTTTAAATGCAGTACTTCTTCTTGTTGACTATTTTTACATTGTGGTATTGTTAAGTTTAGTAAAAGGTCTGAATACTTTTTACACCGCTAAAAACAGATAATTTATAATAATAATAATAATTTATAAAATAATTGATTAATGGAGCACAAGGCGATGTCTTTGAATAGGTTTTTTTTGTCTTTCCAACAATCCAAAGAACAAAGATATAACATTTACAAAGATACAAAATAGAGAAAAGCAGCAAATCCTCACATTTTAGATGTTGCAAGCTGTGAGTATTTGGCATTTTTGTATGATAAACGATTAATCAATTATCAAAATAGTTAATTTTGCATCTTGCAACTAAACTAAACCTTCTGATTAATCAACCGACCATTTCAAGCTTCTTTTTTATTAATGCATTTGGAAGTGAACACCACCTCCTAACACCAGCTTGCCACGTGTGCATATGCGTGTGTGTGTGTGTGTGTGTGTGTAATTTTGGGGGGGTTAAGAGGAAGGGGGTGGGGTTGAGGGGAGTGCAAACTGCAAACAAACGAATGAACGCCAAGCTCAAATTCAACCGCAGGTCGCCGAGGCTGGGCCCAGGGCCTACCGTGGTGTGGCTCTTTTGTAATGTATATCAAGTTCACCAAGGGCCTTTTCATCTGACAGGCCATTGTTAAGGGAGGCTAGCCGGCGTTCTACTCCCCTCTTAACCCCACCCACCCGACACGGGAGCAGGTTGGCTTGCAATTGTTTTATGGAAATGCATGCGGGCCTGGCCGGGTGTCTGCCAGGCGAGGACAGAGGGGAGGGGGGGATACTGCGTCTCTGTATGTGTGTGTGTGTGTGTGAGTGGGTGGGTGGGGGGGATGTGACGCCGACCCCAGCAAACGCCCCTGACCCTGAGCAGATGGCGAGGCAGGGTCTCTCCACTGAGCCAGAATTAATAGCGTGTGCCATGTCACATTGTCTGAGACGGGCTTGCTGAAAGCAACCCCCCCCCCCCGCCTCCCACTTCTATCCTGATTTTTGCATCCCCCTCTCTCCCCCTATCTCTCTTTCTCTCTCTTACCTACCTTTCTTTGACAGCTCTTTTGCCACATCTCTCTGCTTCTATCCTTTTTTTTTTCTTGTTTTCCCCCCTCCTCTTCTTCTGGGCCTTTTCTACCTCCCATACATCACATCACTTGTCTCTTCCTTCTCCCCCCTCCTCTGATCCCGCACTACATCCACAATCTCTTCCAGCTTCCCCACAGAGTGCTTACTCTTCCAGGCACTCGTTTGCTCATTCAGTCACTCATTCATTTATTCACGTGCGCCTAATTCATCCTTCTTTTTAACAGACACTCATTCACAGGATTGCCCACTCGCCGAGGCTTTATTGGAGGACAATTAAGGCACCTGCATTTCTAAAGCTTCCCTGCTGAATGCCTGCCACCCCATTTCCTCACCCGTCTGTTCACACTACTACTACTGTTCACTCGCTCACTTGTTCTTGCATCCGGCCTCGCTCACTCGCTCATGTACAGAGTTGCTGGCTCAGCCCATCACGTCATGTCACTCAGTCACGCCACATAAATGCAGAGAAATCTGAAAACACACCTCTTTTCATCAGTGTTGGTCTTTCATTTATACTAAGACCACAGAAACCTTTTCAAAAATGCATCTGAAAATCCTGGTCTCACATTACAGTGTGGATGGGGAGTTTTTGTCAAGAGGTGATTTATGATCATCACGTGATTCATTTTTGAGAATCTCCTTTTTCTAGTGCACAGGCTTGCAAAACATTTCCTCAAAATTGATGAAAAGCCACTTGGCGGAAATGGTTCAAAAGTGCTGGTGCAGGCTCAAGTGGCCAAAATACAAAAAAACATAATACACCACATACAGTATATGATACACAACATGGGAAAGACGGGCTCTCCAGACTTGTTAAAGGACCACAATGGAAATAAGCGCTTGGGCTTTATTGTGTTTTTATTATTTTAACAAATGTACAAAGATATAATACCTCCTGGTGAGGCGGCTGTGCATTTATTATTTATATAATGTATATCATATATTTTTATATTGTCAATAAACAATTTCAATCAACCAATCAGACAAAAAAAATCTTGACTTAAGGCACCCCTTACTGGCTATATTAAGCTTTCAATCCGACCGAGTTTGCTAGATTGTTATGGTAACAGTGGTGTAAACTACTGTTTTCAAGATCAACTTTCATGCTCAACATGTTTTAGTTTAGTGTAGTTAATGTAGGAGGAAGGAAAAATTCACCCATACAATCATATAAGTAAATATCTTCAGTTTAAAGAGAAGCGGGGGAAAAGGGCAAAGTCTGGATGCCAAAGAAAACATTAAGCATAATAGTTGAGCTGTTACCTGAGTATCAGAGGAGAATAAATAAATAAGACTAAGAGTCTACAGCCATGCTAGTGGCTCTGTGAGACTGTACTTAAGCTAAATGCTAATATAAGAATGCTGACAGATCTGGGCTGACATTTAAACATGTTCACAATGCCCATGCTAACATGCTGATATTTAGCAAGTATAATGTTTACCATGTTTACCATCTTAGTTTAGCATGTTAGCATGATAGCTTTTGCTAATAGGCACTAAACACACAGTACAGCCAGGTCATAAAACAAAGTATTTCCAAATTCATCCCGAGAGAAACATGAATCTCTGTCCCACATTTCATGGCAATCAACACAATAGTTGTTAAGATCATTTCGTCTGGGCCACAATGGTGTGTGGATGTCCACTATCTAGTCTGTGGGTGTGGATCCATCACAAATATTTGGCCTTTCTCTCTCCCTCTTTCTCTCCTGGAGCGGCAGGGTGGCTGCCAAGAGTGGATAAGAGGGTCAGGGGTATGTTCAAACTCACCCCTTTTCCTTGTTTCCACCCCCATCCTTATCACCAGTCCTTTTCCTGACCCCCCCCTCCTTCGGCCCACACTGACCCCCGCCTCCTTTGACTCTATCGGCCTCCAGACAGACAGCCTGGGAGATGGACGACGAGGAGGACGCAGAGGGTCACGGTCTCAGCGGTCAGGCACTTGGCCAAAGAGTCTGGGTGTGGGTGAGGGTGTGGGTGTGGGTGTGGGTGTGGGTGTGGGTGTGGGTGTGCATGTGTATGTTGCACTGTATCACCTCTTCCCCTTTGCGTGTGTATCATAGAATTCCTCCTATTTTTGCACGTGCTGCAAAATGTTTGATAGTGTGTAAATATATTTGTGTGTGTGTGTGTGTGTGCATGAGGAGAGAGAGAGAGAGAGAGAGAGAGAGAGAGAGAGAGAGAGAGAGAGTTTGTGGGCGTTAAGGAGGCAAAGGTCAAGGTTTTAGAGGCTCACTTGGCTGAGGTTCGTTGCCTCCAAACCCCCCACCAGCCAAACATGCTGCACTTAACAAAGTGAAGCTGTCTATCTGAACACTATCTCCTAAACAATTGCAATAGCAGCCCAGAATTTCATACAAATATACAATATATCATGTTTTCCAAGTTCATGAGTGTATGAGTTACAGGAAATTAAACTAAACTTACAGGAATATTAGTTTAATGACTGCAGGAGCAATTATTAGTTTTCATTTCACTGAAACAATTCATTCTAGATGTCATCAAGAAACAGAAATGTATTTCTTTGGGTTGAGCTAACCAAAGTACTTTGTACCCACTAATAACTGTCCATCAATCTTTTTGTCTTGATATAAGACAGCCTGTCACTCGCTCTTGTTAAAAAAACATTAACATTCTGTACTGTAACATTATCAGGCTGCTTCTGCTATGAGCCTTCACCAAGCTTCGACTCTAGAAGTCTTAACTGACAAGGGCGGCAGGCCAAGCTAAATGAGTTATGCTCTTAGTTTACTGGATGTGAATATCCCAGGAGGGTTTTCACAAAGTGGAGAGCTTTACTTTTGTTGGATAGTTCCATTGTTATGACATTTTGACCCTGTTCCTGATTAGTCTCTTAAGGGTTTGAATTTTGGAGGAGTTTTTGCTCTTTTTTTTTCTGGGACAAACCCCCTCTAAAAAACACTGGCTCCCGGCCTAGCCGACCGCAATACCAAATCTTTAGGCTCAGGAGATGATGTTTCAACCACATCCTGACAACAAACAAAATAACTTGTTGAGGTTAGAGGATTCTTGCAGCCTTTACTTCTTATATCGTCCATAAATCAGACTTTGGCTTAATGTGCATACAAAAGGGGTCAAGAGGAGATTTTGTTTGGGGCTGCATGCATCGACTCATATTTTCCGAGGTGGAACGTGGATGTCAGTCACAGTAAAACACATCCGATGAAGCACTCCAGAAGTGAAAGTGACTGCATGCATCACAGCTGAGTCACCAAAGAACGCGCCGATAGAGTACAAAATAAAAAAACAAATCAACTCAGATTTCCTCTTTGTGTGTTTTATGATTAACTTGACTCTTTTGTATCACTCTCACGTGTCTGATGTTATTAAGGTTTGTGAGATGATTCTAAAGAAATTGCCTTTAATAACTAACTGACATATAAAATAATGAATTTTGGTAATTTCAGCTATCCGACTCATGCTGATTCATCCTGGGAGGGGTCAATGAGTGTACATGTGTTACAACACCTTGTTAAAAAAAAGAACAGTCATATTTTTGAGTTCCTGTGCTCTTTAGTTAACAGCTACACTTGAACAAATTTGATTTATGCTCAATACACTGCTTAAGGGAGTCTCAGTGGTAGATGTTAAGGGATTGGAGAGCATTGCACATTTCTTTTCCGCACTAACATTCTTCCATCTGTACTGAGAATTGGAACCAGTTACCTTTAAGATGCCTGTTTGGCTTATCTTGTAGTGCTCCTAATGCTCCTATTTCCTGATAGCGCAATCGTGTGTTTTAGGACAGTTTTATTTTAAAGGACTAGCTTGCTTATTTGTTGTTATTTCTTTACAAGAATCAATATTAATATTGTGTACAGACCTTAAGACAGGCATGGTTAGCTTAGCATAAAGCCTGGAAGCAGGGGGAAACAGCTAGCTTGGCTCTGTCTGAAGTTAAACAAATAGTGCTACCACACACAGTTTGGAGACAGGTTTTGGTATAGGTCTCTGATCAGCCACAGTGGTACCAAACCTGGAGACCTCACGTATGACAAGACTCTGAGAGGCTGCACACAATCACTGGATCCAAGAAATAGTTACTCAACGTAACTCCATCTAAAATCACAAATTGTTGTTTATACACTGCTGTTTGTGTGTGTGTGTGTGTGTGTGTGTGTGTGTGTGTGTGTGTGTGTATTATGTATGCTTCAGGGATGTTAGCAGGCATTTATATTAATTTTGGACAGAGAGAGGCTAAGCAAAGCTAACCAGTTGCTGGATCGTTAGCCAAGCCCAGCATAGCATTACTGGCTTCATATTTACTGAACAGATACCTGGAGCGTGGTATCAATTTTCTCATCTAGCACTTGGCAAGAAAGCAAATAAGCGTATTTCTCAAAATGTCAAATTATTCCTTTAACCCACAGATGTGAGGTCAATCTCTTCTTCTCACTCTTGATGAAAGAGATCATTTTAATGATGATGCTAAAAGAAATCCTCATTATGTATTTTCAGGGCTTCTGTAGAACTCTGTAGATATTTTGTATCTTCCAGTGAAATGTTACGATGCAATGTTTTTCATATACAGCAAAACAAAATATACGGTTGGATACCCACCAATGTGGGATTTCACTTAATTTAAGCCCACTGACATACTTTAATTCCAAATAAATCCTGCTCTTATAATGTCACATTTTTCACGGGAAAGTTTGCTAGCATAAATAAAGGCAACAAGCTGCTTTTATACTTTCCATAACATAATGCATTCAACAGCTCATGAGCTCTGCTTTTTTAATCAAAGTATAATACCATGAGGCAAATGCTGATTTAAAAAGATGGCGACAAGAAGCAAAGCCAAGTCGGTCCAGACCAGACCTACACTCATATAACTTTTTATGAAAAGGCTTCCCCCTCGTGAAAACTAAAATGAAATCTGCTGTGTACAATCCTCAGCAGGACAATTTGAAAAGTGCTATAGTTGCAGAGCTGACATCTCTCCTCTGGTAACAGAAAAAAAACATGCTGTTTTTTGCTTTTTGTATCTATCTGTGCTTGCTGTTTCTACTGATAACCATCGCATTGATGGATTTATGGGTCCTTGTGATTGTGTCGTCGTGGCTGTAAAAGTCTATAATCTAGCTCTATTACAACAGTATGAAAGGCTGTCAAAACACACACTGCATGTGGATTGATTACTTCTGATTGTAAATTGGTTGTGTTATCAGTTATCAGGCAAGCTGAGCTGATTATAAAGGCTTTCATTAAAGTAATAAAGTATCTGTTTCTAAAGGTAGATATAGATAATATATTGCTTATTTTCCAATGTCATATACAGGCTACGTCACAGCTGCCAAATAGTGTGCCTGTGCTGTCCTCACCCTATATATGGGTGGCAGCTTGAACTCACTGTGAACCATACAGGTCCAGAAAAGGGGAAACGTCTCTTTCCTCATACCTCCGATTCGCCTCTCTTACAAAAGATTAGGCTTGCAAAACAGGCGCTTTAGCTCCCTTGACAGTCTGCAAACTTATCACCCTGTCATTTTTTTCCCCCCGGCTCTGTGATGTCTTTGGGACTTACTTGTAATGACAGTCATGTGATAAAAAAGTGGGAGGCTTTGAACAAAGGGCAAGAGGGGAGTAAAGGCGTGCCCATCTCGGATCGATTGTGCTCTCCATTTGTCAAGCTGTCTGCCCTCGTCCACTCCTGGGTTATCCCGTGTGGCTGGAGAACAAGACAGATGGACATAACGGACGGATGGACGCCCTTCCCTCGGCTGTGAACTCAGACTCACACGAGCCAGACTTGATTCATTTATCTTGTGATGTTCACTGAGGGAATATGATATCATCAAGTTGCTGCATGGCTTGAAAAGTTTTGTTTACTGCGTTAAATGTATGTAGGAGTTGCACGAGTTGTCACATTCTGATTTCCTGTCTCTGTCTGGCACCCAGCTGATCCGTCTTGTCTGTCTGCTTACCAGCCTAACATTTGACCCAGTGTCTCTTGACCCACCTTCTCTGTCTGTCACTCATTCTCACTTTGACTGTGTGTGTCTGCTTATTTCAGGAAGTTTCACCACCCCCTGGCCGTATCAAATGACTTTGAGTCAAAGAGCTGCTAATCAGGAACCTCAAACTGCACTTCCCTAATTGGCTCGCTTTCTCCTTTGTTGTGTTTTCACTCCTCAAATCTGCAGATAAAAGTAATTTCTCCCTTTATTTTTTATAATAAGTGCTAGCAGTGCTTAGATGGATAAGTGGGATGTGAAAATTGCTTGGACCACAGAACAAAACTCGTTAATTCCACAGTTTCAGCTTAGCACTCAAAAGAAATGAATTATGAGGCTTTACTGTCAATCTTTGCAATCACGAAGTTGCTTCATTCGGTGACCACTTAACCTTTTTTTATAAACAAATATCAGTGTTGGATAACAAACATTACATTTGACAAAGTGACAGTATGTAGGCCAAATCTATGTTGAGATAACACAGATGGGATGATCTACTGGTGAGGGCAGATTCCACATGGGGACAAGAATCTTTCTATCTCAATCTCTCTTTCATTCTGATTCATGAGCTTAAGCAGTCAAGTGAGTGGATTTATAGACCTGAGGCTTATGGCTTAGTCATGATTGCTTGAATTGGCTGCGTCTCAATTAAAATATTTTTTTTTTACTCCTAATGAGAGAATGGCACATGGGAGAAGATTGAGACAGCTGTAGAAACTCACTACTAGCTCATTTGTTGGAAAATAACATGAAAAACTTTTCAAACAAATCTAGAAAAGTCGTGTTGCCAGACGCAACAGATATGCAAATGGTAGGGTCTCAAGGACACTTAAAATCATATGTTTGAGTGTTCTTTAAAGGGTGTTATATGTTTTACAACAGCCAAAAAGGTCAAAGTTCAAATCCTGAAAACCTCTAAATTTAAGTTAACACATTCTCAATAAAAGGGGCTGTTCTCCTTTCCTATTTCTCTCCCATTTTCTCTGAAAAGAGCTTGCACTTGTGTAGCCTTTTTTATTTTTTATAGTGTTCAGCTGTAAAACATTTGAGGAAACTTTATGCTTCCCCATTCAGCTCTGAGGGTAACTGGAGGTTCTCCGCCGACTATAAAAAATGTTTAAAAAAAAAGAGAGGGAAAGGAAAAATGGTTAGGGGCAGGATGAGTTCCTCGTCTCTGTGTCTTCATAGTGTAGGCCGAGGGCCAGGCACACTCTCAAGCAAAACCTCATCCATGCAACTCTTCTCTCTTGATTTTTTCTTGTCCTCTTTCTTTCTGGCAGAAGAGTGACGCGCCATAAAAATGAATTATGCATCTGAAAATATGTGTGTAGAGTGTACACTGGAGAAGATGGCATCTGCTACTTTATACAGAGAAAGTGTCTGTGTGTGTGGATAGGTAGGCAAACATACTCTTTTTAAGCATGCTTGATTTGTTCTTCTTCCTATAAACTTAAAGGAACAGTTAGATGTTTTGTAAAGTATGCTTATAAGCTTTCCTGCCAATAGTCTGTATGTTAAATATGAAGCTGGAGCCAGCAGCCGGTTAGCTTAGCTTAACACAAAGACAGAGGGAAACAGCTGGCATGGCTCTGTCCAAAGGTGATCAGCACCTTTAAAGCTCACAAACTAATATGTTCAAGATTCAAGATTCCTTTTATTGTCATTCAGCAAAACACAGAAATGTAAAGCATGCACGAAATTACGAGCATGTTCCTTTTAAAATCAAAGATAAAAACAGGGTAATAAATAGAGCTCTGAATATATATATAAAAAACTGAATAAATAATTTCCAGCAGATGATTTTGTACATAGGCTACGACTATGTGATGTATTGCACTTGTAAATTAATACATAGTATTACAATTTGCATAGTAAAGCACAGTTTAGTGGTGTTTAGTTGAGTTTATTAGTCTGATAGCAGCTGGGTAAAAGCTGTTTTTTCAGTATTGTCGTGCTGCAATGTAGATTGCGGTATCTCCTGCCTGAAGGCAAGAGGGAGAACAGGCTGTGACATGGGTGGGTGGAATCTTTTAGGAAACTGGTGGCTTCTTTCCCGTTTGTCTAATCCGTATAAAAACGGGACTGTAAAAACAACAGTTTCTGGTCTCATATAATTCTCGGCAAGAATGCGAATAAGCATTTTTCCAGAAACTCTTTTACCAGTCTGGCCCAAATATTGCAAAAAAAAAAAAAACTAAGCTTGTAGTTTGAAATATGAAATGCATTTAAACACGTGGCAACTCTGCCAACTATTTGTGTTGTATTTGTCTGTGTTTTTCCATACAAAACAGCCTCAGGCAGATCACACACACACAACATCTAACAAATGAGAGCATTGACTCTCCATCAGTGTGGAAGCCTTCCCTTTTTCTTTGAAGTTTGAAAAACACCCACAAGAAAAGTCACTTGTAAGGTGAGCAAAGATGCCAAAACCGATTAGGAACAACAAAACACAGACCTACATGAAGGTTTACGGCTTTCTGACCCCTCCCAGATAAACAAGAATGACCTGACTAGTTTGTGGTGGGGATGATATAAATACACACTTTTGCAAATGCACTCTGGCTGGGGGACAAACAGAAAGGCTAATAAAGCCCATGCCACATTTCCAAGAATGATCATTCTAAATAATAGCCTCCCTTGTACTTTGACTGAGGTTAGGCTGTGAGGAGGGTGGTCATGGGGCTCCCCAATGTGATGGCAATGTACTAATCTGCCCTGTATGGCCCATTCACATGTGTTCACACCATTGTTTCCAGTTCTAAACAGGAACTGCAATGTTACCCAAGGGAATAGCAAATTTGGTGTGCAGCAAGAAACCCTTTAATTCCTAGTCTTATTTAAAGTCAGCGTGTCTTTGCAGTCTCATCCCCTCTCATGCTTGTTGTCTACTATTGTGAAGTATTGTAGAATAAAAAGGATATTTTAGCTGTAATTACATGCAGCTGTTAATGCTGAATACTGCAGAGACGCCATGAGGATGCATACTACAAAATCTGTGTGAGCCTGGGAAAACCGAGGGTTTCCTCACCACTAAACCGATCGGTGCAGTAATTTATTACCCGGTAAACACGTGGGAATAGTATTTCAGCACCACAAGATAAACAACTTCTCCACTTCACGCACATCTCGCGATAGGGGACGCTCCCTCTATGCTTGCCTATTGTGAGAGTTTTCCAAGCCTCGCGTGATCTGTGAAGTTTCCCACGCCTGTTGTTGTGGCGTCTGCCCTTTTCGCTCTCTCTCTCTCTCTCTCTCTCTCTCTATTGCTGCTACCGGCCGCCTCCCCTTTTTCTCTGTCTTCCTCACCCACCCCCTTTCTCTCCGTCTCCCTCGTCCCTACACCTCCAGTCTGCTTCTGTTGTCTCGGCGGATTGTTGGACTGTGGGAGAGAAAGGATATCGCGAGTATTGGAGTTTTGGTGAGAGTTTGTGGAAGATGGCGCCTGTTGTGACAGGGTGAGTCTGAGATTCGGGGCTGGCGGTGGGGAGCGGAGTTGAAGAGAATACAAGTTATTACCATGAAACAGCTTAATTGTAATACATGTGTTGTAGCCTGGGTACAATGCAATGTTTTGACCACCGGTTTACTTGCTGGAAGTCGTTTCTTTGTCTCAATGTGTTTGCGTGCGAGCGTTTTTTTTTTTTTTTTTTGACCAGTTAATGTTACTTGCCTGAGCCGACTGTTGCTGCAGTGTTTTGTGAGCTAGCCCCAGCTAAGCGATACTTCACCCTCGGTGGTCTTTTTCCCAGACAACGGCGAGCTGTAAGCTAGCAGGCTAACCAGCGAGCTAAACACAACCAGCGAGGCATGTTTTAGAAAACAATTTAACACGTATGCCGTCTCACCTCCCCCCCACCCGAGTGGCTTACGCTGAAAGCTGGTCCTGTATTTGTTTTAGAAACGTGCTCACCATTTAGCCGGGCAGCACGTTTACGAACTGGATTCACGACTCAACACAGCTAGCTGTCCGATAATAGACGTTAGCTAGCGATATCTGACTGAAACACGTTGCGGCTTTGTGAGCAAGACATCTCTTTTGGCAGTGTTTTTAAAATGTTAACTGTATTTGTGAGATAGTTTTCGCTTCACACGGCGTGCTTGCTGTAAATCTTTAAACTTAGCTAGAGCTACCATACACAGTGACTAGCGTTTACTTTTACGACTTCAGCTCCCTGTAAGTGGACGACAGTGCTGGAAAATGGTATCTAACGTTACTACTTACAGCGATCTGCATCTTTGTAACATTAAGCAGGTGGCTAATGAAAAATAACTCCAACCTAACACTTCAGTGCATCTAAGGACAAAATCCACAGATAAACACCCATAGTCATGTGTGCTTAACCCTATTATCACTGCAAAATGATCCTAATCTTTCAGTTACAACGAACATTTGATTAAGTTTCTCATTTACTGTCTGGTGGTCATAAAAGTGACGTTTTCTGCCCCGAAGAACACCGAAATTATATCCCATAATGAGCTCTAAATATTAGATAACTAGCTGCTTAAACAGTCTTGAAATACTTTTTTGTCAAATTTAAAGTTTTTTTTTTTTTTAATCTCTGAGATGGATAGAATTCTAAACGATTTAACTAGGCTTGGTGCACGTTCAGTAAATGCTACTAGATAATACATTTGTGATGAGTGTTTGCTGTGCATGTTCATTTGGGGCTTTCCAGCAGACCTGAACTGATTTCAGTTGAGGAGGAGGCGGGGGAGCAAGCTAGAGGGCAGGCGGGTCAGGTCTGGGTGGCTGGCCACCTGTCCAGATGATATCTCCAGATTCATGTGTGTTTGGCTGTGAGTGGGGGTCAGTGTGTGAGAGGAAGATGGGGTGGGTGGGTGCTTTAGTGAGGGGTTTAACAGAAAATTAAAGTGCCATAAGGAGTCTTTTTTTTTTTTTTGCTGATGGCTGGACATGTTCACAGTAACGGTTGGAGGCATCACAGAGCCTGACCACGGCCCCATGTACTGTTTGAATGGTTCTGGCTTTACACAGGGAGGGGCTCCACAACCACAGGCTTGTTATTGGTATTATGACTCTCTTGTAAAAAGCATTACAGAGAGACAGTGGTTGTATGTTTCTATCTGTCTTTGCTGTGGCCGTAACAGTAGGTAATACTGACTTCAATGTCCCTTCAGTTGTAAGTTTATGTGTTGCACTTAGAGACATTTTTATTGTGTTTCTGCCTAATTTAGTTTGCTGCCTGGAAATATATATATATTTTTTTTAAATCTATTTTATTTTATTCTTAACAATAGAAGATCATCAAGTTTGTGTCAACACCATTCCCACTGTGGTGTTTTATACTGGATGTGCATGATTGCAGATGGCAGTTGCAAAATTTGTCTCAATTCACAATCCATTTTTGCTTTTATGAAGCACTGTATTTGAGTGCTCCTGTAATTGCCAAAGAGTTAGAGCTTTGTAGCATGTACTATGAAACACATGACAGCTACGACACAATCCAAAATCTACTGTATATTTTGAGTATTGAAGGCTCACTCCCTGTAGGCTTTAAAGGTGGTTGGGAAGAGAGTTGTAGTTTGCTGGCTGAAATTAAAGTGGTCTTTGCTTAGGTTTTCTTTGCAACATGTCACATACCTTAGATCACACTGGAATGTCCTTTAAGCAAAACATAGGCTAAGGTTATAGAGTCTTCTTTAAATGGCAATCCATATTTTGGGTCCAACATGCAAATGTTTGGCATATTTGTTTGAAAAGTGTCTTAAGCGAATTATTGATTATCAGAATAGCTGCAGATTTTCAGGTCTCGATGACAACTACTCTTGTGTTGCAAGTGAAATCCCCCATCATTTGATGCGGTACACAAATGTTCCTACCCTGGTATAGCATTGTTCTACTCAGACCTAAAGGTTAAAGAAGTGAGCTTGTGACCGGGAGGTCGTGGTTCAATCCCCAGAACGACAGGATAAAAATCTGGGTGGGGAAAGTGAAAGAGCAGAACTTGTCCCTCCCTCATTACCACCACTGAGGTGCCCTTGAACAATGCCCTCTCGTTGCACGACCTCCAACCGCTCCAGACTGTGGTTGTACTGGGCAGCTTCCAGGTGTGAATGTGATCAGGGCATTCCTGCAAAAAGAGAAACTGCCTCTCACTTCCCTGAATAAATAAAGGTTAAATAAAAAAATCTTCCAATAGACCCTTTTCACGGCAGACATGTTGACATGTTAAACCATTAATGATGGCTGCATTCCACTTAGGAGAGGCCCTGGTATTGTGCATGCTGGCTCACTGAAATAGCTTACTGGGACACTTGATGGAATTGAGCCATCGTTAAGGTTATCAATTTCAGCTGTGCTTTTCCTACTATGACAAGTCAAAATGTCTGCTGTGAAAAAGGTCCATAGGTAGGTGACGCCTGAGCCACAGCCGCCCCTAGGAAGCGGCCATGTTATTTCACCAATCTTGCTCATTTATAGTGGAGATGTGTATCTGAGTCCTACAAGGCTGTATACTCATTTTGGTGTTGATTGAATCATAATTGAGAAAGGTTTATTCATTTAACTGAGTTCCACATTCTGCAAATTAGCAACAAAAAAATGGCTAAATGGTCCAAGAGGCTTTTTTGTAAAGCACATTGAGCTGGACTTATATGAGAAATTTCAAGTTAATCAGACCATGTGAGGGCCACTGCAAGCAAGCATTAGCACATCAACATCAGTTATGGTGACAATTTTCATGTCTTCGCTCTCGTTGCACGATCACACAGCCACTGACATCACTCACTTAAGGCACCAAGCCATTCTCGCTTTAACTTACGCTACTCTCGTATAGGGATGTCACGAGAACCAGTACTTTGGTACCAAGTCGGTACCGAGGGATGCAATTTGGGGGCAGTATAAGCCTACAAGTGCTCTAGTCTGCTGCTAAATGCTGGACAAGAAGAAAGCCGAACGGCACAGAAAAACAGAATAGCACCTCATCTTCATGCACGTTGCTCACTGACGGCTAGACCGCGGTTGGCCTCTGGCTTTACTGTTACATTACATCTACAGCAATGACTTCACCTAGAGCTGCCAACCAGAAAGTAAATCTGTTTCTCTGCAGATTCTCAGACTTCACTAAAAAAAAAAAAAAATGCTGTCTGGGAGTTTCAGGTGAACTCATGGAAGGCGGTACTGTACACTGGCTGTGTGGTGATGCCAGGCTTCTGTTCAGCAGGCTATAGGTCCTTGCCCCCTCCACTCCACACCAAAACAGTAACAGAAAGTTGAGGAAAAAAACTCACATTGAAAAATGAATATTACACTGTCCCAAAGGTCATTGATACCAATACCAGTGAAATTTCATGACTCTTGTTAATCAATTCGATGCCACGGTTTATTAAAAAGAAGAAAAAAAAATGACACGCCCTCTTTTTTATTTTTTTTTAATTTTTTTTATAAATACACACCTTGAAATCGAGTATCGTGTACTTTTGGTGGTATTGGTACCGACTACTAGATTTTTTTTATTTTTTTATTATTGTGGCATCCCTACTCTTGTAACGGGGGTTGCCGTACGTTGCTTCTTCATCCGCGGTAGGGAAAAATCTATACCGTCAGCCCCAAGTTGCTTTCGTAATTTTCCCTCTTTTTTTTTTTTTTTTTTTTTTTCCCTCTCTGCCAGCAAAACTAATTGTGATATCTGAAAGAGCAGCACTGTTCACCTGGGATGATAAAAGCATGAATCACTTATTTCAACACTGCTCTGCATTTGCTGTGCCCCAGAGGGACGGGATTTCATTTTTCCACCCCCCCCTCCTCCATCCCTTTGCAAACAAAAAAAAACAAAAACGATTGAGTCTTTCAGGCCAAAAGCCAAGCGTATCTGTGCTGGTATAATGATACTACTGAGCCTTTCTTTGAGACACAAACCTTGTGTTCTTGCATTTCTTATTATGAGCAAATGAGCGTGCGGTTTGAGCTCTGCGGCTGTGTTGACGATGATCAAGTGAGTGCATGTGGAAGGGGGAGTCAGTGTACCTAGACATAAAAGTTTATCTGTCTGTGTGTGTGCACGTGCATCCATTCCCCAGGGTCCTCTCCTCTTCCCTTTATGAAAGGAGAGGTTCAGAGAGAGCAGCAGATGTCGAAGTGCTGACCTTTATGGTGGCAAAGGCTCAGACTAGAGTTAAAAGACATGCCGAGTTACCCACCCCCCGCCCCTCAAAGCATCAGCCCCATGTCCTCCCACACACACACACACACACACACACACACACACACACACACACACACACACACACACACACACACACACACCACTACCTTAGCTGCAGCACTGATGGATAGGTTAACGACAGAGATGACACAAGCTACCTGATCTGTGTTGTCACCTCAGTATTCTGCAGCATCCAAAGCTGCCCTATATCCACCCAGAGGGGGGGGGTGTGTGTGTGTGTGTGTGTGTGTGTGTGTGTGTGTGTGTGTGTGTGTGTGTGTGTGTGTGTGTGTGTGTGTGTGTGTGTGTGTGTGTGTGTGTGTGTGTGTGTGTGTGTGTGTGTGTACAAGTGTGTGTGTACAAGGGGGGATACAAGCCAAGTGGGAGCCGTACAGAAGTCACAGGCAAAGCACCAAAGCAAATGTGCCACCGCCAGACATCTTTAGGGGGATTTATTCTTGTGCGATACAGTAGCCTATTGTTTTGGAAGTTCATGTATATCCATTACTTCACATGATTGAAATATCCCCCGAAGCCTATAGTTCCATTTAGGGTTCAGATTCAACTTTTGGTCGAGTGATGATGGGCCTCTTAAAGCACCACACGCCCTGGTTGAGTCAGTGTCTTCATTCTCTTGTTTCCCTATTCAGTCTGTTTGTGTCAGTCTGTCTGTCTCAGGAGAACAACCACAGGAGACACCCAAGGGGATAGAAATGCACATTTTTGCGTAATTTGGCTTGGATTTCCGCCAGCTTGGCACTCCTGATTCTTGGTTCTCAGCCACATGCTAAAGTGTGCACAAACCAGATATACCATCATAGTATGTCCCTCCTGCTTATTCATAGCAAGTGGTTCCCTTTTGAGGGTCTTGCGTTACCAAATTTCTCCAAGCCCAGGCCCAGATAAGGGGGTTGGATTTC
>CM042336.1:16031351-16178851 GCA_023566125.1 Zingel zingel | reverse complement strand
CAAAGTCTCTCTATTTATCACCCTACTGGATTTATTAGAATTGGGCCTCAAATATTCTAACCTCAACTCGCCAAAGTGTCTCGTAGACAAATGAACCCTGCTTTGCCACAATTCACCAGCTAGTGTTTATTATTTACCTCCCTGCACGAGAGTCTGACATATTACACTATTATATTTTTAAGCATACGTGTGTGTGTGTGTGTGTGTGTGTGTGTGTGTGTGTGTGTGTGTGAAAACCATATCTAGTCTTAACATCTTGTTAATGACAGACTATTTTTTGAAAAGATAGCATGTTTTAGAAGAGGAACAAGTAGCAGGAACAACAACCCCCTTCCTCATCACGACAACAACACTGAAACCAGACAGCAGTCATTGCTAAACTGCACATATACACGAAAGCGTGCCATGGTCTGTACATTTGGCTTGGTTTGCTGAGGATCATCTCACTGCATGTGGGCTAAAGGTCTCTCTCTCTCTCTCTCTCTCTCTCTCTCTCTCTCTCTCTCTCTCTCTCTCTCTCTCTCTCTCTCTCTCTCTCTCTCTCTCTCTCTCTCTCTCTCTGTGTGTGTGGTTTTCTCTTGTTGCAGTCTAGTCAGTCCTTTGGGTGGTTTTGAGGCAAGGGCAGGGCAAGACAGTGGTTAGTTTGCCTGAGCTGATAGATGTCCAGAGAGTGCGCTTAATCTTGGATTCTAGATAGATGCATTCACATTGTTGTAGAGCTGAAATGAGTAGCCATCTCATCGATTTGTCAATCGGCAGAAAAATTAATCTGCAGATATTTTCATAAATGATTACTCATTTCTCTTATTTTTCAATCAAAATGACAATCATTCTGTGGTTGCAGCTTTTCCATTGTGAAGATTTGCTGATTATCTCTGTCTGGTGTCATTGTAAACTGAATATCTTTGGGGTTTGGACTGCTCAGGATATTGTGAGTAACAAAGGTTGTTAGATTTAGAGCTGAAATGATTAGTTGGTTGTTGGTTGCAGCATTGTTGCCTTTTGAATTGATATTCAGTGTATTTATTTCCACCCAGGAATGTGCCGGTATGATAATTGTATGTTACAATTTCCTTGGCAAAATGTATTTATATTGTATCTGTACTGTAAACCTTGTAGTGCGCAGATTGAGTCTGCGATTCTTCAATAAAGTAACAAAGCCACAAGGCCACCCCACTGGTTAGATTATGAAGGAAAGTTTCTACTTTGTAAACCCCCAAAAATGTATTCAGTATTCCAGTGGCTGCATGCTATGAAGCACCTGGGTGCTCAGCTTGTCATTGGCTTCAGTGAGAAATGCTGACCCTTCTGGGTTGTTTAATTTTTGGTTAATCAAGACAAAAATACAAGAACTGTTCTGTGCAGTGTAATCAATGCCTGGTGAAGAATTCAGTAAGTAGGTAACAGGGTGGCATAGTTAGTAGGAGGACCACCTTTCAACAAGGAAACCTGTGATGACATGCATCTGCCTGCTGAAACGTTGAAACCCCACCAACTCCAATGTGGCCTGTTTTTTTTTTTTTTGTTTTTTTTCCCTGCATAGAGAAAGTTTTGGCGCCCCCCAAAGAGGTTTTAGCCAGCGGCAAAGTAAAATCACTCCGACTGCTGTCTGTCCGCGGCGGGCTGTACTGCCGTCTATCAATTAAATTGAGACTGTTTCATAACCTGTGAAAACGTCTCGTGGACACGTTAAATAGTAGTCCAGTTCCGTGTTTTGGTACAGTTGGTTTTAACACCTGATGCGAGCCGTACGGGAGTAAGCATGAAAACCACAGTTTCGAGCGCTTTATCAGCATTGACCTGACTCCCTGCAGAGGGGGCGGCGGCCCACCCCGTCTCTCTGCTGAGCCCCGTTAGAGTAACAGCGGCAGTTAAACTGTAGGCTATTTCACACAATGATGGTTAAATTTGCAATTAATCGGCGGTTCACATGCATGCCGAACTGTAGGGGTGGTCCGTTACATTACTGTATATTCAACATATCTGGCAATTTATTGATCAATATTTCAAAATAGAAAACATTACACTAACATTTTGTGTTCATAACACTATTGTATTATTGTACAAATTAGCGACAACAGTAATAGCAGTTACCTTGTGTAAGTCACAACTACATTTTTCAACTTAGGAGCAAAATGTGCTTCTTGTGAAAAGTGACCGTTATTGTATAGTCCCAGGGCCCAAGGTGACGTGTTTTAACTGCTCATTTTGTCCAACAAATTGAATTATCTATCATAGGAGAAACAAACAGCAAAATCCTCACATTGGAGAAGCTGGAACCAGATAATGATTTGATCAGTTATCAACAATATTTGGCTTTAAAGGATTAAATAGATTGTTTTGCAAACTAACTCAGACATTTGCCATTGAAACACAATGCAAACCACAAGTTCCGAATTTTACTTCAATTACAGAAATAGTGATTGGCTACTCGTATCTTTGCAATGCAACACAGATAAAGAAAAATACAAAACCGTTTTACTTGCACGCTAAGTAAGACTGAATCGTTTGTGCTGGATATTGCTTTCCTTTGCAAATTAATAAATGAGAATGTGAACCATTTTCTGTAAATGTGACTGAGCTTTGCAAGGCAAATCCTTTACCAGAACTACTACCCGCTCCATCACCGACGGCTGTTCTGCACAAGAGCATGAGCTACGGTTTTGTTGCTGCGGTCGATCTCGACTCCTCACAATCCCTCCCCCTGGGTTCCCTCTTGTTCCAGCAGTGAGTCATCAGCTCAGCAGAGAGTGAGAAGGGGGAAAGGGGAGCGGGAAAGGGTGGTTCATTCAGGGTTCAAGGCTCCCTTGCCTCTTCTCTTTTCTGACAGTTTCCCCCAAGCACATGACCCGTCTCAACCCTAAACCCCAGCCATCCTTTGTGGGCTACAATCACACTTGTCACTTCAGTGCAGTTTTTATGATTATGAATGTCTAATTTTGGGAGGTAACTTTGCTGAATGTCTTTGCAATTGGCCTGAACATTTCTGTTCTGTGTCTCCTGTGGCTGTATGTACTTGGAACAGCCCACATGACTTTGTCTTGTTCTTCTTTTTCACATTGCTAATGTGAGTAAGCAGACATGCAATCTGTAGGCTGGTCGGGACTTTGATCTTTTCCTCCAGGTACTTTTTGTTTGATTTTTTTCCTAAAACTAAATACTGTGGTGGATGGATTGTGACCTGATTATGTACACTTTCAGTTCAATACAAAACTATCACTTCCATTTTTTTGTGTGTGCAGGCATGTTTTTACTGTAACCCGGCAAGATTGAACAGTATACATCATGTGGAATTTATAGTAGTCCTATAAGACAGTATGTGCAGGTATAAATTAGCCTTTTCATTTAAAAAAAAAATAAAGATCTGTTCAGGGCATCAATCTTTTCACTTCTATTAAATGCTAAATAGGACATTGAAAGATTTTGTTTACTTGCCAAAGTTGCAAGTGAAGAAAGAAAATTTCACTTACACGTAAACCACACATATATTTGATATCTGACTACTATAGTGAAGAGGTTCCTTTGCTGTCTGAGGTGAACTTGTCTGAGGTGTGATAATGCAGTGCTGCATACTTCTTGACTGTTTCCTCTATCATCTGTCTGCCTGAACAAAGAACAACAAGCCCACTCATGAATTCTAGCCTGAAAATGTGCCTTGACCAGTTTCATTTTTACATTCATTACAAGTATTTAGAGCTTGAGCTCCCTCAGACATAAGTTAAACGATTTAACCTTGTGTTCAGTAATATTGTGTTCAGTTATGACTTCCTATGTAGATCCACTGCGACTGGTCAGTAGTGTCTGTGACTATCTCAATTTAGGACAGGTTATCTGAGGACTGAATGGAGCCAGGTGGCATGCAGTATAGAGAAAACCGAGTCAGAGCTTTGGGATTCACAAAGGAGACTTCATTAAAAATAGGTGTGTGTGTCCAGGTTGGCTCCACAGCACACACTGGAAATTTCATTACTTTGTGTTTAGGACATATTGTGTGCACAAGTAATGTACTTTCTCAGTATGTTCCAGCCTCTGAGCCAGATTACACTCGTTAATGTGTACAGTTGGTGTGCAAGCGATTGTACGTCTAGAAGTCTTATTGATTGTGTGCCAGGCCAAGACGAGGTTTAAAAAGTCTGTCCATATGGAGCATTGATGTTGGAGAGTGCGGTCAAGAAGGAGAGAGATGGAGGGAAGGAAAATGGAGAGAGAGGGAGAGAGAAAATGAGGAGGCCTTTTCTGCCTCTGTCATTAAGCTCTCCCATGTCAAAGACAGATGGTGTGTGTGTGTGTGTGTGTGTGTGTGTGTGTGTGTGTGTGTGTGTGTGTGTGTGTGTGTGTGTGTGTGTGTGTGTGTGTGTGTGTGTGTGTGTGTGTGTGTGTGTGTGTGTGTGTGTGTGTGTGTGTGTGTGTGTGTGTGTGTGTGTGTGTGTGTGTGTGTGTGTGTTCACTTGCAAGTGCAGACTGATGCAAACCAACCAACCACACACACACCATTGAGCCCTGCCCTTGATTGTGCCTCCAGCGGGGCGTCTCAGGGCAGCTACCAGACCTCTGCCATCTGCAGTCAGTCAGCCTTGCGGGTCGGACAGCTCATCAGCAGTCGGTTAACTCAGTCATCTTAAGTTCTCTCGGTTTCTGCTCATGCAACATTAAACTTTTATTTCTTATAAAAGATCATTTTCTGGCCTTTTGGGATTTTTCTGATCACATCATCCTTCATTCTTTCGTTTCATCTTGCCCTTCTCTCATTGCAATTGTTAGGTTTGCAACCAGAATGAAACAATGTAAGGGAAATGTAGAAAGTAGATTTTCCAAAAAATTATAATATACACTTACAGCAATGTTTGACTCATTTTCTGTTAGTGGTTTGACACACCCACCTCAAAATTAAGACATTTAAGCGTTTCGTTACATGTACGTCAATACTAAATATGGATTTAAATAAATTAGGTTGAAGTACACTAGATCGCTGAAGTACTATCTTTGCCTAACTTTGAGTTGGAAAAACTCAGAAAGCATGTATACTACCCGTCAAAAGTTTGGGGTCACTTAGAAATGTCCATTCCACTCCATTCCAGACAGAATACCAACTGAGATCAGTTGCATTGTTTTTTTTAATCAGGGCAGCAGTTTTCAGATCACATTATGTGTTTACATAACTGCAAAAGGGTTCTCGACTGTTGTAGACGGAAGTGGCTTAAGAAACGCTTGCAATTCCATGCTTTTTGGTCTAAACGTCATACCCAAATTAAAAGTGGTACAGCTCCCATGTACTCTGACACTCTGGGGTGTGCCTGATATCATTGAAAGGTAACACTCAAGTTTTTGTTACAAGTGTCAGGGTGATTCTAGGCCTTACTGACACAGAGTTACAGAGGCTAGAATGGAGGTTTTTTATTTCCATCCAAGTCATAAATCTGTAAAATGATTAGAATACACTGCTGTAAACACATCTGACAGGTGACAGACAACACAGGGCATTAGCCACATGTCTCAGCTTACTACAGAAAAAATGAAGCCAAAAGACTCAAAAATTGATTTTATATGATTTTTCTTCTACAGATATGTCCTGTGCGGTTTTTTTTATTTCCTTTTGAAAAGTAAAGAAGAAAAAAGCCAAAAAACTACAAAATACAACACTTCTCAAATACACAAACACACCCACACCAATCACCTTTCCAATGATATCAGGCACACCCCAGAGTGTCAACGTATATGGGAGCTGTACCACTTTTAATTTGGGTATGACATTTAGACCAAAAAGCATGGATTTCAAGCGTTTCTTCAGCCACTTCTGTCTACAACAGTCGAGAACCCTTTTGCAATTATGTAAACACATAATGTAATCTGAAAACTCCTGCCCTGATTAAAAAAACAATGCAACTGATCTCAGCTGGTATTCTGTCTGTAACGGAGTGGAATGGACATTTCTAAGTGACCCCAAAATTTTGACCGGTAGTGTAAATAGTGCCATCCACAAGAAAGCTAGTGCATTCCCCCTAAAATTCAAGGTTAACATGATAATTAATAATTAGCCATATAGCCACAATCATGCAGTGTGCCTTTAATTTGCTTTAATGTGGACAGTATTTGACCTACATATGTATTAAGAATGCCGCCGTTACTGTCATTTCCAAGTAAGGTTTCTTTTATTTTTTTCAAATAATATTCTCTAAAAAAATCACTTTATCAAGCTCAAAATGTAAATTGGTCTTTAACTGATTATCCTCTGTTTCTTTGCATCCTTTACTTCTCCCCTCCTTGTCGATAGTTGTGGATATTGCATAGAAAGTTTGCTAACAGGCTTGTGAGAGTATTTGTATTGACTCTGCCCTCACCACAATTGTTGGCATGTGTTGTGGCACATGCCAGGCGGCGGTGCCAAGCACAGAGTAAGCCCCCAACTCGAGACACGTATCTTCGTTGTCTTGGTTGCTTTCTGTCCACTCTTCTTTTCCTATTTACAGCTTTTTCATTTTCCCTCCTGCCTCCTCCTCCTCTTTGAAACACTTGTCCAGGGTTGACTTAGAATATGACTTCAGTGCCCAAACTTGGCCGAAGGCACTGCAACAGTTTTTCTCAATGATTAAGTATGTGCTTGAAAGATGTGCGTAATACCCCTGCTGCAGGCCACACACAGCATGGTGTGATGCGGCTGTGTGTGTGTGTGTGTGTGTGTGTGTGTGTGTGTGTGTGTGTGTGTGTGTGTGTGTGTGTGTGTGTGTGTGTGTGTGTGTGTGTGTGTGTGTGTGTGTGTGTGTGTGTGTGTGTGTGTGTGTGTGTGTGTGTGTGTGTGTGTGTGTGTGTGTTTAAAGGAAAAGGCTGATGTTTATGATTGGTGTGTGTTTTTAACTGTGTACTGGGGCTGTGACATCAGTATGCAGGTATTTTTCAATCGGCAGCCAGCGGGCTTGAATATCAAATTTCTCTCACTTAGTCCCCTCCACACAAACGCATTCACTTGCTTCGAGAGACATGTTATTTCCACCCATTTTTCTCTGTACGGTCTTGAAAGGTGTGAAAACACGTCATACACAGGTAACTGCAGCAAGGAGCATAGTGTCTCAATCGCAGCCTGTTCTTGTCTTTCAAATAGTGCTAATTTTTGACTGGGCTTCACCAAATAAAGCTTGCAGGCATGAGTTGGTACACAAGTCTTTTCTAAGCTCAATAACAGGTTTGCCTTGCCAGCTTTAGCCCATAATTGTGCCTTATTTATTGTGTCCGGCAAATATCAATAAGCTTGTTGACAGGTGTCAGTTTATGTAGGCTGTACAATAGGAGGTTGTTTTCTCCTCTCACACGTCAGCATGGATGCCTCCTGCATCTGACTGGATGAATGTACCACTTGCTAGAAGGCCATAGGTCTTTTCTTTAAAAAATAATAATAATAATAATAATCCTTGCAGTTGCAGAGTTTTACTTTAGTTTAGCAGTATAATATCAGTGTTAGAACCACTGATAATACAGTTGTAGACAAATTGCTCAACAAATGTTTAAAGGAGAGTGAATTACTGCAATTGAAATTACATTTTCCTGAGTAACTCTGTGTATAAGCACCTTGTTTTCAGCTGTACTTAGAACTAGGGATGTCCAGATCCGATCACGTGATTGGAAACCGATCGAAATCATGTGGTTTCAGACTCGATCGGAATCGGACGTTACCTCCCGATCAGGACTCGGATATATGTATATATATTCTCATTTTTTAACACATCATATAAAAAAGCGCGAGTATGTCTGCGGACAGTAAGAGTTAGGAGTATAGTTCCTAAAAGCACATTACTGGCTTTGCAAACACTGGCACTTTTATTTTTTTATTTGTTTACATGCCTGCCGGGTATTTTAAGTTACGGTGCTATTTGTTTTTATATTAGACTTTTTTTTTTTATATTTATTGTTGCACTAAAGTCCAAAAGTGTAGAATTTATGTTATTACTCGATTGTTCAAGCTACCTCACAGAAGTGCTCTGTTTGTTAACAGAGTTGTTGAATGTTAAAATTAGGTGAATTAAATAAAAAATAAAGAACATCCTGGATCTGTTTTTTCGCTCTTCTTTATTCTGTTTTTATATATTATAGAAGTATCTGATCGGGACTCGGTATCGGTAGATACTCAAAATCAAATGACTCGGACTCAAGGGCAAAAAAACCTGATCGGGACATCCCTACTTTGAACACAGTTCATATATTTAGTGTCACTGAGACGGCCCGTGGCTATGGAGGCCAGTGGAAGCTGTGAGTGAGCATGGTGTTGATAATGAGGTGTACAGCCCCTCGGAGGAGTTGTGATATCTGCTATCAGCCCTCAGGCAGGGAAACCAGACACCCTTTTAAGAGCATTATCCCTCTTCCCATCCCTCCTTTCCTTACTCTGCTGTCTGTGTGCACTGTCCTGGAGCTTGGTGTATAGTGTGCATGTGTTAACGCAAATCCATATACACAGATTTATGGTCTCATGTTCACCCAGAGCCTGTGTCAGAGCGCAGTTGAACCCCGCAGTTGAATACCTAAAAGTGTGTTTTAACAGTTGTTGTAATATCTACATTAAATCATAACATGTGCTTCTTTGTTGACAGCGTAGGCAGATGGAGCCTTGTGCATTTGCTTAGCACCTCATACTCATTTGAAAAAGTAAATAAATGTTTCACTAGGTCACTGTTTGGGACCACATTTGCCTTAGTTTGAGCCCAAAATATCCCCAGGTGTTAGACTGTCAGACTATCATCAGCTTTGTTAAAGGGCAGACCCATCTTTGTATGCCAGTATAAGCTGTTTCAGGCCATATCCACATGCACACACTGCCTGCCAGTTGACCTCAGAGATCACACTCTAACCCATTGACCTGGAGCATATGAATGATGCCGTCTGGCATCTGTGCGTTGTGTTTTGGTCCCCTGGGAAGTACTAGGTTGACAAAAGATAGCTGTACGTGTAGGGTTGGGCATCGTTTGGATTTTAACAATTCTGATTCCAATTCCGATTCTTCCTTTCGATTCCGGTTCTTATCGATTCCGATTCGTTGAGGGGTGGAGTTGAAACGGGTCACATGCCTATTTTCACAAATAAGACGAAAGTTTTATTTTGATTCAGTGGTGGTTTGCAGTTTTACAGGGCTTTTTCAACGTAAAATAAAGCCACACTAGAGCGCCGCTTACTGTGCTCCAAGGCTGCCACACAACAAGCACCTGGCCGCTTCGGAAACCAAAACTTGCGCATATTAAATTGGGAAACGATGATCGGATTTGAAACCAAATCCTCTCAACGATTCCAATAAAGAAACTATTCTACTGGAATTGTAATTTTTGAAACTATTCCAAGTAGGAATCGGTTCTCGATGCCCAATCGTATGTATGTATGTATGTATGTATGTATGTATGTATGTATGTAAAACATGAACCTGCTCAGCCAAAGGTGTCAACTATCATCGTTTTCACAGCATCAGTTTTATAGTTTTCATAATGCTGCAATCATTTTTTATTTATTTTTTTATGAAGGAAAATCGTCTGTTTATCTTATGATATATTTCAGGAGATTCCAATGAATCTTAACAGTTTTATTATTAGAAAGAAAAAGGTGATGTTTGTGATTCGTGTCAACTCAGTGTGATGCATAGATTGTCATCGCTCTCTGGCCAGCATTTCCTTTAATTTCTCTCTCTGATATTTTGTAATCTAATATGTAGAGCATATACTGCTGCTGCTGTCAACAACAGCATTTCACAAACAGGTTTACGGTATTACTAACACCCAGGGTGTTCATTAGAAGTCACATATTCTTGAGCAACACAGAAAAGCCCAGTAACTTCACATTATTTTGAATAAGGGCATTTAGTAATTAACACCTTCATTTAATGTCATCTGGGGTGCAGAATAATTGTTTTACTGTGCTCGATCTCACCTTTTTAAGAACAATCATTTTAATCCACTTCACACATTCCTTACATGTATATAGCTAGTGAACTTGAGGTAAGAACATGCAACAAGACATCCAGATAGGCACCAACTGTCAACTTTCTTTGTCAACTTTGCCTCTAAAATTGGCAACATGGCCTGTAGTTTCTCTGCTTAAGTTGTCAGTGGTGTTACAGTGCCTTAATTCCTGTGAGGGGAGAAATAGTTTCCTGTGTTATGTCTCCCAGTTCCCATGAAGAGGAGGGTTTCGTTTAGTGTCTAGGGGAGATAATTTTAGGGATTTATGCTCCTCTGTGGTGATTGATCACTTCTCTTGCTTCTGGTACTTATAGTATTTGTTGCTGGTGAAATAAATATGGAGAAGGTTGAAGAAAGGATCAACAATCTATTTTGTTATGTTATGTTTTATCTAGCAAAGCTAGCTATTCTCAGTGATTCTCAAAGCTCATCTTCACCACGGTTGTCGCTCTTCATCGGTGTAAGACGAAGGGATGTTCCAATACAATTTCTTTTCCTTCCCGATACCGATTGCGATACTGAACTTGCGTATTGACCGATAACGAGTACAGATCCGATACCACTGCATTAAAAAAATTATCTTTATTGTAGGGCTGCACAATATATTGATTTTTTTATTGTCATCGCAATATCAACTGGCTCAGTACACATATTAGAGGTTGACCGATATGGGTTTTCTCTGGCCGATGCCGATCTTTAGAAATCAGAGTCAGCCGATGGCCGATAAATTCTGCCGATTTTATTTTCGCCGATATGTGCTTGTTTTTAAACCTCTATTTGAAAGATAAAATGTAACACTAATATACACAGAATTTATCAACAAAAACATTTATTGAACACTTCACCAATCTACACTTGTATACTTCAATTAAAAATGTATAATGTAAAAACATACTGTATTGGCTATTGTATAAATAATGTATGAAAAATATTTTAAACAAAACAGGTAAGAAGAAAATAAACTTTTCAATAAAAAAATAAAGTTTAGTGCACTTAGCAGCATTTATTAAACTTCTGAGAATACAAATCTGCAAGCTTCACAGAAAGTGACATGTTATTATTACTCTCAACACTATTTCCTCCTAACTCCTGTTGAATCACATAAGACTAGGGCTATCTAAAGTCAATTCTTGTTCACCTTGTTTGTTAGATCATTGTTCATTTGTTGAAGTGTGTTATCTGTGTTTTGGGGGTCCTACTGTTAGCTACATGTCCTGTTGCACTCATTAGGATCTTATCTGAGCAGATTTCTGTCATTCAAACAACTCTTAGTTGTAATTTAAAACTCGTCCAGCCAATTTGTGCTCAAGTCCACAGATGCAGTTAATGGATACAGGCACGGAGAACTGAAGGCTCTGTTAGCAACGATTAGCTCCGTTAGCGTAGCTCCAATTGGCTCCGTTATAGGAGTGGATGAGACTGCCACGGAAAGGGGTAACAACCAGACTCTGATAAATGACATTCGGGGAGCTTCCACAGCGGTGTGGCCGCAGTGTTTTGTACGGTTTTATTAGTAGGCCTACATTTAATCCCAAGGCAAGAACACCAGCAATATGCTAGCCTACTACTAACGGTAGCGTCTGGGCCCTAGACTTCACGATGGGAGGGGCTGGATGCAGCTGGTCTGGGTGCGCTGTATAAAAATGTCGCCTATTCATGTTTTTAAACGCTAAGGCTGCCCGCAGATGCGCCTGCCTATTAATCGGCTTGATATATTGGGATATTGGCCGATGCCGATTATGTAAAAAAAATGCCCAAAATCGGCTGATTAATCGGTCAACCTCTAACGCCGCCTTCACACCGGCAGTTGAAATCAGCTCCGATATGGCTTCGAAATGACCGGAAGTCATTAATTTCCTATGGAGATTCACAGACTGCATGCGAATGGGTCCGAATGAGTGCGGTGCGGAAAAAATCGTGTCAGTTGGTCATCCGGATGCGTTCAAAAAATGTAACTCTTGCAAAAGGCTACGGACGGTTGCTATCCGACAATTCCTGCGTTGCTATGGTACTGATAAACAAACCTGCTAATGCTAATTAGTTAGCTAGCAACAGACATCGAACTATTGACATTATACTGCTATATCACATTTAACCGACGTGACATGTCAACATCCTGGGCAACTTTTCTCCACGCAGCAGCCTTTCTATTTATATCTGTATACGAGAGGTCATAGAGAATTGTACATTCAGACACTTATCAGTCATTCTAGTCTCTCTGCCATTTTTGTGAGTTGCTTCTGAAGCTTTTCAACGGTGTAGTACGACGTCCGTTGGGGGCGTATTGCGTATTACGGAGCTGATTTCAAGTGCCAGTGTGAAGGCGACGTAACACACATCGCGAAAGGCTGTAACATATTGCGAAAGACACAGATTTTTTTCTTAGTTGAAATAAAATAGCAGATAACTGCACTTTATAATGTAACTCATTTTTTTGTTTTTTAGTAGTGCATTTTTTATTCAGTTCAATGTTTAATAAAAGAATGTTGGAAATGATTACCTTTCTTTTGTTTTAAATTCAACAAGCATTTGTTGTATTTTAGCAGAATGCTGAAAGCAGTAGAAACGTAGAACTGAGTTCACTTTAATATGTTTATTTATTGCAAGTAATATCATTATCGCAATATAAAAAACGGTATTGCATATTTTCCTGCAGCCCTACTATATTGTTATTTTTTTAACAGCTGTATACTACTAACCCTGTATGAATGTGATATGATTGCTATCCTTGTGTGGCCTGGCTCAAGTTGAACCCTTGTAAAACATTACCAAATACATACAGAGAACGACTAGCCACGCTAGTAAGACCTAAACAATTTGACCTATGGTGTATATAGTATAGTAATGCATGGCTCGCTGCTGTACAACACCTTCATCTAGTCTAGAACTATAGCTCAGTTCCTACTAGGGATGCATATTTTAAGCTGTTTCTTAACTTGGTTATTGTCCACATCAATGATTAAACAAAATGTTGGTTTACCTAACCTGCAGAATATTGCTGATAACATTAATCTGGCCATATTGTTATTAAAAACTTAACTTTGCTCCCTTCTAATATGTTGGAGATGAATCAGATACATGCCTGAGCAACAGAATAAAAACTGAATGTGCGTTTGTGCACTTTTTGCATAAGTGCATGTCTCTTTTCAGAAATCTGGCACACATTTTGCTCACTACATATCAGGGTGTGTATTTCGGTCTCTTCTGAGCCTTCGGCTGTTGATGTGTTTTTTTTTCCCAGCACTGTTTGGACTGTCAGTCACAGCTGTCAAACACATCCCCGCGTGAACGGCAGGCTGGCTTCACACTCTCAATCAACCCCCTGTTGCGTGTGCATGTGTTGACGTGTGTTTGTGTGTTAGCATGGGAAGGTGGGTGGTCGATGCTCTATTCATAGCAACTGCCATCCTTCTATGTCACCAATACCTCATATGTCATACTACCTGTCAAAGAACGATGAGAGAACCCCCGCACCCCACGTTTTCCCTTGATGCTCCATGCAGGCAGAGGTTAATTGTCTTCCATTTCCAACATATCGATGCATTGCAAAAGCATTAGCATTTAACTGGATGTGTCTTCTTAAAAGTGACTAAGCAATGAAAGCTACGACTTAGAGCTACATCATAGAAATAGAATGAGAATAGAACGGACATTCCCGATTCACATTTCCAAACAACATAGCAGAATGGTCAGCGCGGCGCCCATTTTTGTGTGTACTGTTGCCATTGCAAAGAACTGTGACCGTTGTAGTGGGCTAACTTCCGCATAAACTTCCGCATTAACCGACTTGTGGCAATTCGCGCACTAACTACTAACAACTTCAACTAACCATTCGCCAATTTCAGTTCAATGTCCGTTTCTACTTCTATGAGCTACATTTACTGTTAATTAGTTTGTCTTGCGTGGCAATGTCGGGCTAAACATAAACCTTTCAGGAGTCACACAGTTAAACTTTAATTAATTTAAGCTTATTAACTTAATAACTTTGAACCATAACTTTCAGTAATTGGATAAAGTAGCTTGTGGAAAATAAGTTGTGCCAAATTTTAGAAGTCTACAGCTGTTATTTCAATGTGTCCGATACATATTTAATCAAAAATGCATACCATCTGCTGCTATGTATATAATTATATATAATTATTTTTTTAACCATGTATACTGAGCATCTTTTGCACAAAAATCTATTCCTATGAATTTAGTTTTTCCTCCTCATTTTCAGGTAGTAGTTTAAGTGTGTACTGGGCAGCTGTGTCTTTCAGGTTAATATGAGTATTGGATCGGGACATTGCTAATGTTTGAGTTCAGTAATTTCTCAGCATGTGCATGCCAGATAACAACAATTTTAAACAACAAAATTAAAGTAGTTTTACACATTTGATGAACAGTAAGCATATGCCAAAGTACATAGCTAAGGAGTTGTTACCTCATATGTATGTGCTGCAACATAACAAACTGAAGTATTTGTTGTCATTTTAAAAATTGATCTGATAGAAACATGCTGTCGTCGGATAGTCTGAGTGATTTTTTTTTTTTTTTTTAAATTTCTAGTAGTGCTGACAGGTTGTAACATTTCGGTCTAAAACAGGGCTGTTGTCCAGGTCACCAAATCCGGTACGAGGTGGAAAATCTCATTGTATTTGAAAAGTCATAAAGCTGCATACACATTTCTAAATGTGTTTTGTTGATGTAAAAACATTATCTACACAGTAATTGCGGTTGTCATATTGCTGACCAGTGCTGCTCGATTATGGAAATAAATCATAATCACGATTATTTTGGTCAAAATTGAAATCACGATTATTTAACACGATTACTCATTGACTTTTGGAAAGATGTTGCAATTATTGAACTTAAAAAAAAAAAAAAGAAATCAACAGTGAAAACACCTAGAACTGTGAAATTTCCCTAAATACTTTTCCCATTCAGAACACAAGACAATAAGCATTCTACTTGCAAAAGGTAATGTGCAAAGTAATCTTCTTACTCGATTATTAGTTTTTTGTGATCATTCGGAGCTGAAATCGTAATAGCGATTAAAATGTTGATTAATTGCACAGCCCTATTGCTGGCTGCTATTTACATGTGTAACCAACCACTAGCCAAAATCTTAAGATCGAATAAAGATATAAGGCAGTCCCTCCAGCATTTCGCGGTCTTTTTTTTTTTTTTTTTTTTTTAGATTGTCGTGTCATCGGACGCCGTATCGGAGGTACTCCGCCTCACAACATAACACACACACACTGAAGTAGATCCCGAACGGCGTCAAGGAAAATGGTTAATTATTGCCGTGTTTTAGGTTGTACCAATAGGTCAGACCGAGAAAACATTTGGAATATTATCGACTTCCAAAAGTTATTAAAAACCAGGGATAGGAATGCCAGAAGTTATCAGAGGAAAGGAGGCGCTTGTGGTTGGCACTATGAAACTAAGATAGTGTACAGTGTAGATAGCAAACTGGGGGTCTTTGAAATGAAAGAAAACTATTGAGAGTCACTTGGCTACACCTTAAGTATCGCAGTGCTATCATACAGTTAAGGTTAGGTTGATTTAAGACGTTATTGCATTACTTACTTTGGCCTTCACAACACAACGGTCGTTGATGACTTGGTACTGCGTCTCCCTCACCCATCCACACACCATCTGGTTATAAGCCACCAAACAGTCCGCTGTGTATGGGCTCGGCGAGAAAAACAGGTAGTTGACTATATCGGTATATGCAACTGAAGGAAGAATCACCGGGTTGCCATGGATCCATGAAGAGGGAGCCAACTCGTAGGGATCTGCACTGCCAGTAAACCGTAATTTCTCAAAATATCGCGCCTTTTTTGTTGTCCAAGTCCTTCCCTATATTTACATCTTGGACGCGTTTTGATGAGCTTTTCTGTTGTTGAGACATGTAGGGCGGCAGCTATCGATTCTTTTTGTAATCGATTAATCTAGCGCTTAATCGATCGATTAATCGGATTTAAAAAATAATAATTTTTTTTTACGTTTTTAAACAACCAAAACTAGACCTGTATGTAAATATTGGTTATACTTAACCTATTTTCATTTATATATTTGATTATAATGTCACACAGCTCTGTTACACTTATGCTATTAGATCGTTGATCAGAGAGAGAGAGAGAGAGAGAGCGAGAGCGCGAGAATCAGCTGTTTTTCTGAAGGAATAGTCAACTCCTCAGCTCAGATCGTGGTCACCACTACGTATTTTCTTGTCTTTGATTTTGGTAGTTGTGTTTGATGTAGTTTCATCGTCCATACGACTCTGTGATTTACTTTTGTCTGTCCTCTTCGTGGAATGGATGATTAGTTAGACTCAATGTTTTCTGTTGAAATGCTAAAGCACTGACGTCGTGCTATTATTGTGGTAAGCTAGTTTGATTTTGCAGTAGACACACTGTACAGAGTTTTAGTTTTAATTACGTTTGAACTGATTCCAAACTTTGGACCCTTTCTGTGGTTTCCTCCAGCCTGTCTCTTCTCTTAGCCCCTCACTATTTACGCTCTGGCATGTGTCGCCAGCAGCAGACTGAGCCGTCTGGTGTGCGACAGTAGCGGAAACACCGTCCGTCAGCGATACGTTAGTAACATTGATTTAACGAAGCTTCGAGGCAAGTCATTTTGCATCGAGGATTTTTTGTAATTGAATTATTAGTTATTCGAGGAATCGTTTCAGCCCTAGAGACATGGCTACATTCACTTAAAGTATCCAAAGCGCACAATACTCCATTGTACTCCGTTCAGTTGTTTACACACAGTGCCTCCAATATGGCCGCGCATCCAGGTTACCGCCCAGAACGTCACGTCGGTGAAAACCCTCTGTGTCAGTGGCTTGTTGATCTTTACATTAATAGTTGGGCTAGCCCACCTGGGCTGGGACACACATTCATACGGTTTGATAAAGTACTTATTGGACTTTAATTGCCTTTCAATAACGAGCGTAGCTGTCCTCAATTTAGGATATTGTGTACATCTCATCTCTGGTTTTTCCTGCATCCACCGTGTGTGTTTCTGTGTGCACGTGCGTCAGTCGCAGCGGGAACGGAACAGCGGTCCCGCACGCTGCAGAGAGCCGACAGAATTGAAACAGCAGCAGCTTTCAGCGACTTTAGGCTTAAAAACTAATTACAGCGTACATTGATGTTAAAACGTGGTGTTGACGTTCTGAAATGTTATGCACGTTCTTTCGCTGTACAGTTTGTTGGTAAATGTGAGATGTTCGAGTCACACACATCTCGTCTTCATATCAGAAACAAGGAAATGAATTTGGCGTTTGTGTGTTACATCAACCCGTTCTCACTCCCGCTTGGTCAGTGGCTCTCAGCGTCACATACTGATTCATAGTCTGGCACCTGGGACTGCTGGGATTGGTTGAAGTTGCAGGAAACTCTGGTTATTAGTCAAATTTGCGGTAAAGTTGTGTTGATTGGTCAAAATTGCGAGTCGCACTGAATTCACGTGATTGGTTGAATTTGCGTGAATTGTTGCGATCGCGAAATTGTGAATTTCTGGAGGGACTGATAAGGCCTCAAAACTTTGGCTTTAAAAAAAAATAGAAAAGAATGTTTATTATTCCTGATAAACTGAAGATGAAAAGCCTCCCCCCCCCCCCCCTTTCACTCTGCAAGACCTCCCTTATGATTTCTAAATGACTGGATATCTGAGTCTTACTGTCCGCTCTGGTTCAGATTTGACAGATTTGTTTTTCTTGTAAGAGATGCTCACTATGACTTGAGTGTTTGTGGTGTTCTGTGAAAGAGGCCTGAGGGGAGGTTGGGTGTGGAGTTTCACTTCGAGTCATATCTGCTGCTGGTTAGAGGTGTTGGGTTTTTAATTAGCTACCACAAAAATATGGTCTGTCACCCTCACCCCTTGTGTTCAGACTTTGAGAAATTAAAGTGTCAGTCTGGTTACAAGTCTCTGCATATTTGTGGACATCTGCGTGTTTACTCTGAATTAGCCAAATTGATTGAAAAATGTATTTTTGGGGAGTAGGTAGGCAAAATAAATGAAAAATAAACAATTGATATTGACAATATTAGAAAAACCTATTGCATGTTAAAATTGTCTTGGGAACTGATAATAATTACATCACATTTCTGGACTGGCATGCAGTTTGAAAGATCGTACCTGTATGTACAGTATGTATGAAGTAGAATTCCTGAACGACCATATTCAATAGCCTATATTTCGACATTGTAATGCTCTCATACTTCTAATAACATTACAAGCATTTTATTTCCCCCTCAGAATGTTGCTGTTGGCAGGATGGAGGAGCTTTTATCAATTTTCCCATGGCTCTCAGGCTACAGTTTTGGTCGAAGTACTGTAGCATGGAGAACAGTTTGGTTGGTGATAGTAATTCATCAGTGTAAAGGAGAAGCTGACAATCTCGGTTTGCAGAGTTGCATCTGAATAGAAATATCAGGCTGTAAACTTTTACACTATGAAGGATGTTCCCGTCACTGTCTCAGATGAATGTGTGCGTTCAGGCAAACAAACAGGTGACATGGCGGGAGTGTGTGTGTGTTACTTCCACGTTCTACTTCTCTGATTTTTCAGTGTCTAAAACTTTCACCCAATGGCTAACGCGCTCTGTTGTTCTGTTAGGACCCTCATTCTGTCAGTCACGAGCCAGTCAAGCCAGCAGACTAAGCAAAGCACGGTGCTTCTGCCAGACATAGTCCGTACAATTAAATGGAAAAGAAATGCCGGATTCAGACAGTTACAGTTTAAAATCTCTTCTTCACTGGAACTGCCTAGTTACATTTAGTCTGTTAGTCAATTGACTTTTTGAGAGAACAACAGAAAATATAACAGTGATAAACATGTAATTGTTGGTCTACACACAAGCATTAAGTTGTAGTGTAGTTATAAATTTAATGACATCTGTAGGGGGATGAAAAATACAAAAAAGTCTTTTAGGCATTTTCCAAACTATCGGTATCAACATTTATAATGGCCGATTTAAAAAATAAATAAATAAATAAATAAAAATAATAAAAAAAACCTCCAACACTCATAACATGGTTGAAGGGTGTTTCGTCCATTTTTATTTTATTTTTTTAAAATATTCATTCATCAGAATCATTTATAATGACAAATTATTCTGATAATTGAATATTAAAAAAATAAAATAAAAACGGACGAAACACCCTTCAACCATGTTATGAGTGTTGGCGTTGCATAGTTTGACCACCGGAGACCATTCTACAACGTCCCTGTTGACAACACTCTTTGATATTTTTGTTGTTATTCTCTTTTTGTTCAAAGGACTTTAAGTTTCATATCTTAAGTTTGTATTTTTATACATTTTATTTATCAGAACTTTAATATATTTTGATGTTCCTCTGTTCTTTTAAGACAATAAAACAAACTATTATTTTTAAACTGCATTATCATATATTTCTTTAGTGAGGACTCATAAATAACTACAAATAACTAATATTAAGGAAATCTGAGAAGAAGACATTAGCTTGTAAGCCTACTTATAAGCTTTATAGCATTTATTTGTTTGTTTAACACCTTTTTTTGAAAGAGGCTGATTCTATGCTACAAATTTGAACTTTCATCGATTAATCAATGGGTTTGCCTATAAAATGTCAGAAAATTGTGAATAATTGCACGTTACAATTTCCTACAACTCAATAAGATGTACACAAATCCTTCACCATACCTAGAGATTGGCATGGGGTACTTTCCATAAAACATCTCTCAATGCAAATCAAACCAGCTATTAGGTTAACTGAAATAAAACCATGCCAATCTGTAAGTATGGTGAAGAATATGTGATGATGTGGGGCTATTTTAATTCCAAAGGCCAAGGGAACTTTATCAGGATGCATAGTATCCTGGATCCATGAAATAACTGGCCTTTAAAAATAAAAATCTGCCTGCCTCTATGGGAATTTAACATAGGGGTGTACTTACTTATGCCCCCTGTATTTTAAGGAATAACATTTATTTATTTACAATACATTATTCATTCACAAAGAAAATTGGTTTCCTTAAAGGTTGGATTTTTCCTCATTCTTTTAATTAAGGCATTAAGATCAATTTCCAAAAGATGATTTTTTTGTTTTTTTATTCCTCTTTTTAGTCAACTTTAGCATGGGTTCATAAACTTATGAGTGCCACTGTATTCAGATGCGTGTTTTGTTGGACCAACAGTCCAAAACTAAAGATATTTAGTTAATGATCATATACAGTATGAGAAAACAAAAGCATCAAATTGTTGTGAAGCAGAAACCAGCAAAAGTCAGACATTTTAGCTTGAATCAATTTATTAGGGCTGCAGCTATCGATTATTTTAGTAATCGAGGATTCTAACGATTATTCCATCGATTAATCAGGTAATTGGATAAGAAATGCTTTTGCTTTATAGTAAAAAGCAATAGTAAATATATAAAAAGGTTTCATTTTTTAGAAAAAACAACTATTTATTGCTTAAATTGCATACAATGACAGGAATAGACGCTAATATTTTTAAACACTGACTGCATTGGCCATCCTGCCCCTAAATTAGGTGGCCAAAGTTAGTTTTTGGTGTCCTAATTGTAAATCTTTTTCATCCCCCTTCCCCTTCATGCCTCTGGCTTTTACACTGCATACAAAAAAGCTGTTCACTAAGCACCAGGTACATGTGACTGTACAAAGCTTACAGCAGGGCTATTCAACTGTACTATTGTGGGGGACACATTTTCAGAAGGCTGATCTGAGTGAAATTTAGAAAGAATGAAGAATGCAGACATTATCGGCATGGTCCGATGACTTCATTTACGTGCATATTAAGTAGCCATGGCAGGAGGCGCTGATTAAGAGAAAGGGGATGGTTAGTCTCCTCCAGCAGTTACGTTTACCGACAGCTTTAATTTTAACGAGCTTGTTTTCAACAAAAAAAATCGCTATTTGCATAGTAGCATTCTGTAGTTGTGTAAAACACTGGACGAGAGACTGCATGCAGACGTTCATGTTACCTTGTGGAACTTGTCTGCTCCGTGACACACAGTCCAGAGGGGTTTTTTTATAGCTTAAAATGATCCTAAACCTTCTGTTGTTTTCTCCGCCTGTCTATTCTCTTAGCCCCTCACTGTTTTCACTGTCTTCCTTCATTTTGTAATCTATGCCGTCAGTCTTCACAGCATGTGTCAGCCTGTTATGCGACAGTCATAATCATTCGTGCGTAAATACATCGGTATACGGACGTTAGTTACATTGTTATAATGAAGCTTCGAGGCAAATAATTTAGCATCGAGGATTTTTAGTAATCAAATTATTCAAGTTACTTGAGGAATCATTTCAGCCCTACAATTTATCAAGGTAGTTTCACTAGTTTGTAGATTTGATAAAATGATTAGTTGAGTAATTGTTGAATTGTTAACTAAATTGTTGGATCATACTGACTGTCTGGTAGCGTTATGCCGCTGCTTCAGCTTTCCTTATCTTTGTTCAGTTGGCAGTTTGCACTTTTAAAGACATAATGGTGAAACCATAATGTAAATGTTTGTACTGCTTTAATATTTACCAAACGTTATGTCCTCATAAAACAAGTTAACAACTTAAGACTCAGGTGCTAGTATTTTGGATACGGGCACAACACAACAGCCACTACACTGTACCTCTGCAAGCCAACAGTGATCTCACTCTCACTTCCCAGTGAAAGCCCAGAGTCCGGACATCCTCTTCCACTGCTTTACATCTACTGTTAATGGAACAACTGTCTGTCCCATCTCATACCAGTTCACTGGCCTTGGCACATATACTCATTAGTAACCATGCCAGGGTAAGCTAGCAAGTTGGCTTAGCAGCTTAATGGGCCTATCAGGTTCCTAATAGGGTATTGCCAAAGTAAAAAAGGCCTCACTACAGGGTTCGTAAACAGAAGGGGATAAGACAAGTACGGAAAATGAGTTTGATAGTTTACAAATCTTGAAAGGCAGAGCAATTCAGCAGAGGCTTAGATTAGTGCAGAAGAAAGTGTGTGTGTGTGTGTGTGTGTGTGTGTGTGTGTGTGTGTGTGTGTGTGTGTGTGTGTGTGTGTGTGTGTGTGTGTGTGTGTGTGTGTGTGTGTGTGTGTGTGTGTGTGTGTAAAACAACTAAAATGCTTTATCCTATGGTGTCGACATTAATGACACTCGCATTATTTGGAGGCAGTTATGTTGGCATAGAGATATTCATATATATCCTTGTTGACAAATATTCATTTTGATGTATCTGAATGTTAAGCTTTGACTGGAAAGATGAGGATAGGGAAAATTATACTTTTACATGTTCAACTTCAACAAAAATACTGGAGATTGTTGGTAGTTTCGTTAAATAGATATAATAAACTTTGCAAATGATTGCTTCCCCATATTCTGTTTTTAAGTGGCAGAAATGCAGCCAATTCATCAGTTTCACAACTTCTGAAATACATTTTAAAAGTGCAGTGGTAGGCAATGTCGAATGAAGAAGTTTCCAGTTTTGTATAATGCTTATTTTAGACATTTCCTTGACACTCTCAAGGGTTATGATATTCACTGTCAAAAGGACAAATCCTTAAAATGTGCTGCTTTTCCTTTTATTCTTTAGTATCAAACCACGTTGAAATAAATATAAAATAAAACTACATCAATTAGCTCTATAGCCTTATGTTGGTCTGTCTTTCTCTCCACCTTGAGACTGATAAATGACACATATTGTGAGCTTAATGCTTATGTGTTCTGTCTTGTTGTTTATTTCTCATTCTAGTAAAAATACTATTACGTTGCCTGATTTCTTACCACTGCTATTTGGCTGCAGTGTTTCGCACCCTCATTGTGTCCAGAGGAATCGGTGATAGGAAGCAGGAAGTGAGGAGGAGGAGGAGGAAGGGAGATTAGTCCGTATGGAGAGCAAATCGGACGAAACTCCTCTTCTTACAGACCTTCGTTTCCCTCCATTGACCTCTGGCCGTGTGTGTGTGTGTGTGTGTGTGTGTGTGTGTGTGTGTGTGTGTGTGTGTGTGTGTGTGTGTGTGTGTGTGTGTGTGTGTGTGTGTGTGTGTGTGTGTGTGTGTGTGTGTGTGTGTGTGTGTGTGTGTGTGTGTGTGTGTGTGTGTGTGTGTGTGTGTAAACAAAATCAGTTTTAGCGCTCACAGTTTTCTGTTTTTGGTGCTGCAGCACATGCCAAAGGGCATCATTTGCAAAGAAATATAAATTGAGAAATATTGTGTGGAGAACACTTAAAAGGAAACCTTAAACCTGTTACAAAATGATATAGGAATACAATAACTTAAAAAATGTGATTAATGGACTAATTTTGATATTGAATGATGGTCTAAACTTTTGTGCATCTTGAACTTTGCCATCAAGTATGCGATTTCAGAGAGTCAAGCTTACCTGAAGACATTGCAGATGCAACAGTCAGCATGTCTTTCTTTTTTTCTTTGCAACTCTACCTATTGTGGTTTCCTGTGTTTATAGTCCTCTTTTCTTGTTAGTGTTTGTGTCTCGAGTGTGTTAAAGTGAGCTCATGGAAGTGATACGTTTATAACTAAACGGTGGTTTTTCACAGAACTTGCAACCCCAACACTTCTGACCGCCTTCATCTGTCTTTTTACACATCACTTCTTTGCAGTAAACCAGTCTTACGGTCTGCCATATAAAGTAGGCTACTTGAAGCTTGGTAGCGATTAGGGATGTGAATTTTGATACATGCACACTGTAGAAACGCATAAAAGCATTACATTAAAAAATAGCAGGTAAATGCAGCCATGACTGTTTCATGTTTATGTGCAGACATAGCTTCACCACCTCCTCCTTACTCTCCTTGTGTATCCACCTATAAATCCTTGCACTTCAACTCTGAGTAGATCCCATTCTTCCTCTCTCCACAACACGCCATCCACTTCTTCTTGCCTCGTCTTTAATCTCACCCCACACTTCGCTTTCCCCGCAGTATCTTTTCCTCCATCGCTCCCTTTTTAAAGGGGTGGTGTGAGGTTTAGAAGGGGGAGGAGGGGAAGGGAGAAGAGAGCCGTCTGGAATCCATTAGCTAGTTGAGGCATCAGTGTTCCACTGTGGGAACCTTATTGATTGCCCTCCTTTATAATTATTCCACCTCCACTCTCTCTTTCTGGCTCTTGCACCAATCATGCTTTCAGTTTATCTCGCTTTCTCCTGCCCTTTATCCCCTCATTGCCTTTTTTTCCCCAACGCCTTTTTGCTATTTTCATCCCTCTATTTGTGTGTGTCCTTTTTTTTTTTTTTTCTTCTTCAAATTCACACTGTGCTTGCGTGCCGAAACCCCTAACCAACCGAGTGACACACTATCGGTGTGTTTATTGATGGCATGTAAGATGTATTGACATACTTATCAGCAGCATGCAACGCTACCGCATCCTGCACAAGGAGAAAATCTGACTCACTTACACTCTCTCTGTCTTGTAGACACGTGTACACACACACACACACACACACACACACACACACACACACACACACACACACACACACACACACACACACACACACATCTGTACAGTCACATCCATGTGCTGCGTACATGTAGGCCTACCTCCTCTTTATACCAGCCATGTGCCATAAGCTGCATGTAACTGTAGTGCCTTAATAGATTAGATGAACATAGGCAACAGTCTGATTTGATATCTTACCAGGTTTGGGGTCAATGTTGAGCCTTTTTTTGTTACAAAGGCTTTAAAAACTGAACATTCAGTGGTGCATTTCTGTAACAATTAAGGCACTGAAAACGTTTACATATAGTCTGTTAGCAATCTGGAAAAAAAAACAACCTTTGCAGTGTTATTTTTGCTCTACTACAAAGCTGTAGGAACATTACAGTAAGAATGTGTCGTCTATGAGTGAGTATGGTCACATAACTGCAGTGATATGCACTCAGATAATTTGTTATTGCTGCAACGAGAGGCTGATTGAACGCTCTGGGAAAGACTTTCACCCCAGTATGTTTTAACAAGCTCTAGTAATTAGAGATGCACCGATTACAACTTTCTAGGCCGATTCCGATTTTCATTGAGTTTGACCTGCCGATACCGATTTCATTTTTTTCTAACCACTTTACAGCACACACAAATATTTATTTTCTATCTTTTCTTTAATAGAACATTTTGCACAGAACATAGAAAAAATGTTGAACAGATAATGGATCACTATAAAATAGAACTATATAAATTACTCCTGGTGTGGGAAATTCACACACATCTAAAGTGCAATGTTAGAACCATTTCCTTCTTTTCACATCCAATATCCAACAAAAAAAATGTGATTTTGGTTTTTGGTGTCGTCCCTCCACGCCCTACTTTTTCCTTGCAGGTGTTGCATATTGCAAACTTGTTATCTTCTGCACACACACTGAAGAATTTCCAAACAGCTGACATGTTGCAGGTTAATTCACGAGGTTCCCTACGTGTGCGAGAATAGCGCGGACAGCGTGGACAGCGTGGACATGCGCGACACACGGCGGAAAAGTTGAGAGAAAGGGGGGGGAAAAGTGTGTGTGCGCGTGCACGCAGTTTACCTTGAGAACTGTAACTCGTATAACTTATGATGTCAGTTAATTGTAGCATTGACCGGCATGAAATCGGCATATGTCAGACTGACCTGCCGGTCACCGGTCATGGCCGAGCACGTGAAAACCAGCCAATTCCGGTCACCAGCCGGTCTATCGGTGAATCTCTACTAGTAATACACGTGTTTGATAGGGGTGGATTTAGAGCTGCAACGATTACTCTATTTATCAATCGATAGAAAATGTATTAAAGAAAATAAGCCAAGCATCAGCTGTTTCTGGCTGTAAAATGTGACGATTTGATGCTTTTCTTTGTCATACATGACAAAAAACGGAATCTTTTAAAAGACATTTGAACATGTCATTTTGGTCATTTTTCACATTAATTGATTAGACAAAAAATAATCAGCAGATGAATTGATAATGAAAACAATTATTAATTGCAGCCCTGATTCAATTTGATTCGGTTTATTGGTGTCATATTTTTAAGTCAGACTTGATTTCTAATTCATGAAACAGAAAACGGGGCAGCTATGTTCTGGCTCTTACTCCAGTGCACTTTGTACCAACAATGGAAGAACCACTGACTGATATTTTTAGTTCACTTAATTGAAAAATGAAGCTAACTGACCTTGATGAAGAGATGTCTGACCAAAGTAAAATAGCAGAGTTAACGTGCAGAAGTATGCACCTTTTTTCTTTCAGAAAGTTAACGACAACAATTTGGAGGCATGTTAAAGTTTTCTGTCTGTATGGGGAATAAGGAATCAAATTGTATAACTGGTCACATGGCTCGTGCGTCAGAAGCTGTATGTTGTAGAGTACGGGTCTAACACAAACAAACTATGGACTGAGGAATTTTTCTCACCTAATCATAGTTGGCTGAAGTTTTTTTTTTTTTTTTTTAACCATCACTGATGTTTGATTTATCTGATGTATATCCAGAAGCAAACATTATGTGGCAGTCCTAGAGCTCTGGCTTCATGCTTATTATATGGATGATGCTAGCTGCAGGTTGTAACCTGGCTGGCGTGTCAATAACTGACACACTGCCAAAGCTTTTGGCTTTGGAAAAACATAAAAGTGCTGCCCGTACTTTCTATCCTGCTTTTCCGTCCTTTTTAGAACCTTGTGTGCAGGCCACGCAAGGTAGAATTGCTTGTAACAGGTTGTAGACATCGATGCTTTACCAAAAAAAATCAACGTCAGCTGTGCAATGTTGCAGGTTTACAGCCTTTTTACTATACATGTGGTCTCAGCAGTGGTTTCCTTAACATGCTGACTAAGAGTTCATGTATGACTCAATCACAGTTCAGCCTCCTGGAAGCCAGATGAATCAGTAAAGTCGACTGTCCACTTTTAGGAAAGGGTCTTTGGAATGAGTGAAGGTATATGATGCTGTCATGATAGTGGGAAATTAATGATTAATTGGCGGTAATGTCATGAAGATGTAGCGCTTAAAGGCGCACAACATTCACAATTGAGGGGAGAAGGCTCTAAAAAGCAAAATGAGCAGTTATGCGTTTGTTATCCTCCCAGTTTTGGATTTACATGACAGATCACCCCTTGCTTTCTTTACATTTAAAGAGGGTCGGGGGGGGGGGGCCTCATTGCAAACCCTCCAACCCGCGGAATGACACACACGTTTACTGACAAATAGGTTGATTTAAATACTTAGCGGAAAGTTGAACTACGTTTCCTATGTGTCATGTCGGGTAGCTGTACACCACGGAGAGGCAGCAGACTTTTTTAGAAAACACCTGAACCGTTAGTTCCAAAATGTCTTTTCGGGCAGCTGCAGGTCTTTAAGTTTCCATCTACTTATATTTTACCAAAGTTTTAATTCATTTGACAACCCTTTCTTATAATTATGTGCTGTCAGCAATGCTGAAAGAGTAGTCACTTGTTTGTGGTTGTCTGATTTTTAGACAAAGAAAGTTAGACTTTTGTCATGTCGGTGTCATAGACTACATGTTCAGTTGGCAGCTCAGCACTGTGCCCTCTGCTTTTAATAATCATTTTGAAACATTTTAATTTAGTATATTCTGGCACACATCCCTGTGAATTTGCATACAAATGTAAATGACTCAGTCTCCTTGTTTTAAAGAGAGCTTTTTACAACCAACTGCCCATTTTTAAAGCACTATGTTGTACCTCACATCTAGAATACAGAAGTGTTTACCCTGTTAAAACCCAGCGGTATCTACTTATCAAAATGCTGCATGTTGCCTCAGACCAAGTGAAATCTGCCTTCGGCTATTATGAACTATTGAACTGAAAGCGGCGTTAGGAAATTATCAATTCAGATGCATTTTTACAATTCAGATCAGCACACATGAAGCCTAAAAGCTATTATCAGTTTGTAGTGTTCCACTCTTAATGGATTTAGTGCCATATGGTCAAACAATGAGGTCTGTATCACCTCCATACTTATGACTTATTAGACATTTAAAGCTGTATGTTTTTAAAAATGTATAACCAAGATAAGTATGTGTAGTCACTGTAATCTCCACACCTTTATTGTTGGGTTTCATGTGATGACGTGCAGCCTGTTTTTAATATGCCATTGGCAGGGATTAGTAAAGTTCAGTGTCTGTTCACCTGCTTTAACCTGCCTGCTGACACCGACACGTCCTGTCACTTACCTTTTATTTGAGCACTGTGCCACTACACACTGTCAAGGCTGTGTGTGTGTGTGTGTGTGTGTGTGTGTGTGTGTGTGTGGGTGGGGGGTGGGGGGGGGGGGGTAAATGTGATTTAAAAAAAATCACATTAAGTGCAACATAACCCAAATACACACTGTACACTGTTTTCAAAACAACAAGTTCAGTTCATTCTACTTTCATGTTCCTCTGCAAAAAAAAATAAATAAATACAATTTGGGATTTACTATGCTGCTGAAATGTCAGTGAGAGGGGATATTATAGCATGGCTCAAGTAATGTCAACTTTAAAACTTTAGTGCTTAACTGTTTAATATTAATGAACGTCAGTTACATTCAAGCCATTGCCAAAAGAGTTGCCCGATTGAAGATTATTTCCTCTTCTGAAGAGTCGATCATGTTTTCTTCATCCTCCATGTCCTTGGCTATTTGCAGCTGCGTGGAGGAGGGTTGGGGGCGTGTGCGCGATCACAGAAGGCTTGTAGCATGTGGACACGCCAACAGTCTTGTTGTCATTACTTAGAATTCCTCATGGAGGAGACAGAAACTACGCACTATAGCTTTAATCATATGCTGTAATTCTGCATCCTCCACAACTGCATATCTTTGGCTATAAACCCACCTTAACCGTGACTAGCGGACCAAACGGTTCAGATTTTTTTTACTTGAACCATTCTATCCCTAGTGTTTATGCTGTGTGTTGTGGTTAATAACCAGCCCACTCATGTTTTCTTCTCACTTTGTCTTTGCAGGAAGTTCGGGGAGCGCCCTCAGCCACTGCGCCTAACAAGGTGAGTGTGCGCATACACGTTTATACACACATCATATTCTTCCCTTAACACCTTGTCATGGTAGTATTTGTATGTCTACCTATGTGTACTTTACACATTTGTGTGAATACAGTAATACATGAACAACACGTCAGGAAAAAAATCTAACGGCATTTACTTAGAGGTGGGGCCTCTAAGTAAATGCCGTTAGATTTTTCCTTCAAAAGCAGTTTAATGTCAGGAAGGTAAAAACTAACAAAAACAAACAAATGCATAAAATACACTAACTACTCACCATTGAGTCACTGCTCATTTCTGGTGGTGATGCAGAAAAAGTTAGAGCTACATCTGTAATGACCACAGAATAAATATAGATGCCAATTTGCTGCATGTTGCCACAATAACAACAAAAATAACAGAATGTTAATGTACCAAACAACAACATTGCATGCATAGTTTCACTGTGTGATTCTGGCCTGATTGTCCATTCTTCCACCATTGGACAGCTGTTATCGGTTGACCCCCGCTGTATTACATTATTTTTGTTCTGCTAGTGATTGTTCATGAGTTAGATCTCTGTAGTTTTTCACTCTCTGAGACATGCTTTTACAGCGGGGAAAATAAGTATTGAACGCGTCAACATTTTTCTCAGTAAAGATGTTTCTGATGGGGCTATCGGAATGAAATTGTCACCAGATGTCAGTAACAATCCAAGTAATCAAGACATTTCAAAACATACAAGAAATCATAACATGTTGGTCCATGACAAAAGTTATGTGTAATAAAGTGCCAATGAACTATCTGAAATCAGTCAGTAAATCACCTAGTAGTGCAAATTAATATCAGCTGGATTAGTCCTAATTAATGGCCAATAAAAACGTTTCTCATTACCAAGGTGTGACTCAAGAAGCATTTCATGATGGGTAAAAGCAAAGAGCTGTCCCAAGACCTTCACAAGCCTATTGTAGAAAAACATACGGATGGCATTGGTTACAGACGAACATCTAAACTTCTGAAAGTTCCAGTGAGCACTGTTGGGGCCATTATCCAGAAGTGGAAAGAACATTTCACCATTAACCGGCCACGACCAGGCCATGGCCTCTATGCACGCACACCACGCAAGGCACCACTGCTCAAGAAAAGGCATATGGAAGCTTGCTTAAAGTTTGCTGCACAACATCTGGACGAGCCAATGACATACTGAGAGAATATAATCTGGTCAGATGAAACCAAAATCGAACTCTTTGGCCATAGCATACACCATGTTTGGAGGAGAAATGGCACTGCACATCACCCTAAAAACACCATACCAACAGTGAAGTTTGGAGGTGGGAGCCTCATGGTGTGGGGCTGTTTTTCAGCATCTGGCACTGGCAGACTTCATATAATTGAAGGAAGGATGAATGGAGAAATGCACCGTGACATTCTTGATAAGAATCTGCTGCCATCCACCAGGATGCTGAAGATGAAACGAGGGTGGACAGTTCAGCAAGACAACGATCCCTAACACACGGCCAAGGAAACTCTCAATTGGTTTCAGAGAAAGAAAATTAGAATGGCCCAGTCAATCACCCGACTTGAATCCAATTGAAAACCTCTGGAAAGAACTGAAGTTCAGAGTTCATAGAAGATGTCCCCGGAACCTTCAAGATTTGAAGACAGTTTGTGTGGAAGAATGGGCAAAAAATGACAGCTGAGCAATGTGTGCGACTAGTTTCTTCATACAGGAGGTCTTGAAACTTTTCTACTAAGTATAATAATACATTTCAGCAAGTGTGTTCAATACTTTTCCCTGTCATTTCACTTTATTACACAACACTTAATTTATGGACTTATTTATTTTGATATATTTGTATGTGTGGATTACTTGGGATGTTACTGACATCTGGTGAAAATCTCATGCCGATAGCCCCATCAGAAATATCTTTACTGAGAAAAATGTTGACTCGTTCAATACTTATTTTCCCCGCTGTATATACTTGTGTTCAAATGAGCCCCATGTCTCGACATTTTGATTATTCTGTTCCTCTTATGTTTGTTCCAAGTCATTTGGAGCAACATTTGGTTGAACACATAACGTTGATGGATGTTGTGGCTTGCTTCTGGACGTGTGTGTGTGTATTGTGTGTTGTGTGTGCACTTGTTAGCTTGTTGGTGTTTCTTATTGTTACTGGGAACAGACGTGTCTGTGTGTGTGTGTGTGCACTTGTCCTTTGCACGTGGCTCTTGGTGGGGAAAATAAGGGGTTATTATATGGATACATACTGCCTGGAACTGCCGAGCATGGTTTTGGAAAAAAAGAGGCCCCAGCACCTTTTGATGTGTCCCCTTCTTCATTCATGTGTTGCCAGTCCACTGGCTTGCACTGGCCCCTCTATTTGTCTGATGGTTTGGATGGCCAGAAATACAACGGACATAAAACAGTCTTAATCAAGCAGCTGAAAGGATGAAAACACAACTCCTTTAGTGTGTATGTATCTCTCCTGTGTATCATGGTGTCGTGTCTCTTTGTATCTGCAGCACGGACAGCTAAACTAGTGCATCGTTCTGCAGGGGCGTTTTAGGGCAGCTAAAGCCCTGGGTCCTATAGGGCCACTCCGTCACGAAGGCTACTCGACTGGAAATACAATACACGACACACATACACTGGAAATGAGCGCACTCAGACGTGCACAATCATACACACATAAACCAACACAACACAACATTAACATATAGGCTGGATAAGCTGCCTCCTATGTTAGGGGAGCAGCCCCTTCAAGTAAGTGTGTGTGTTCTTTTACAGGGGGTCTTGTGACAGTACCGCTCTGCTGTAGACGCTGTGGCAGATGTACAGGACAGATGCCTGTCTGCTCTGCTGCATCTGTAGCCTGGCTTAACCCAGCAACACACACACACACACACACACACACACACACACACACACACACACACACACACACACACACACACACACACACACACACACATTAAGAGCTACCAGGTCCTCTGGGTGATACATGGATGTTTCTAGAGTTGAGTAGATAAATTGAAGTGGCCATTACGCTAACTTCCTGTCTCTGATGAAATAGGGCATTGATTTCCCAGTTTGCAGTGTATATTTTTTATTAATTTCTATCTATCTATCTATCTATCTATCTATCTATCTATCTATCTATCTCCTTAGTTATATTCAACTGTTTTTGGTTTATCCTGTCCTTAATGTTTATATGCATGTTGATATTCTTTTTATACATGTCTTTATGTTTGTCATTTTGTGTGTCTGTCACTACTCGCATAGGAAATGGAGCTGTGCGCTGGTCACTGTCTCTCTCACTTCTCATTCCCATCTTCGGCTCTCAGAAAGACACCTAATCTCTATCTTGCTCTCTGAATGTCAGTCACCTTTCATAAAATCTTGTTGCCTAAAATTGAAAATATTTTTAACCTTGCATTGCATTGCTGGAACTATTTCCTTTTTTATTCATTCATTATTGTATCACTGTCCTTAATGACTTTTTACTAGTTATGACTCAAGCATATATTTTAATGGTGCATAAAATATGAGGTACGTCATGTGCCTGGCACAATCATACAAGACTATGCTTATTAGTAAATTGGCAATTCTGTGTAGATGATGAATTGGCTACATCTACACATTTTTCAACTGTTATGCTGTGACTAGCCTTAGTCATTTTGACTACAGTTTATATCCCTACATTATACTAATCTGCATGTTATGCACTGGGAGTGTCATTGTAATGAATTCATGTTTAAGTGATTGTTTTCCCCTCTTTTGCATATGCTTTTAATCTTTTGAGATCTTAATTTCACCCTAAATTTCCCCACCTCCATGAAAAAAATTCCGTGTGTGTGTGTGTGTGTGTGTGTGTGTGTGTGTGTGTGTGTGTGTGTGTGTGTGTGTGTGTGTGTGTGTGTGTGTGTGTGTGTGTGTGTGTGTGTGTGTGTGTGTGTGTGTGTGTGTGTGTGTGTGTGTGTGTGTGTGTGTGTGTGTGTGTGTTACAAAGTGCACTGGAGTAAGAGCCAGAACATAGCTGCCGCATTTTCTGTTTTCATGAATTAGGAATCAAGTCTGAATTTAAAAATATGACGCCAATAAACCGAATCAAATTGAATTAGGGCTGCAATTAACAATTGTTTTCATTATCAATTCATCTGCTGATTATTTTTTGTCTAATCAATTAATGTGAAAAATGACCAAAATGACATGTTCAAATGTCTTTTAAAAGATTCCGTTTTTTGTCATGTATGACAAAGAAAAGCATCAAATCGTCACATTTTACAGCCAGAAACAGCTGATGCTTGGCTTATTTTCTTTAATACATTTTCTATCGATTGATAAATAGAGTAATCGTTGCAGCTCTAAATCCACCCCTATCAAACACGTGTATTACTAGTAGAGATTCACCGATAGACCGGCTGGTGACCGGAATTGGCTGGTTTTCACGTGCTCGGCCATGACCGGTGACCGGCAGGTCAGTCTGACATATGCCGATTTCATGCCGGTCAATGCTACAATTAACTGACATCATAAGTTATACGAGTTACAGTTCTCAAGGACACGGGCGCTCGCTCGCTCGCTCGCTCACTCACTCACTCACTCACACCTAAAGGATTAGGAATACCATACTAACACCGTGTTTGACCCTATCCTATCAATATGGGCCAACATTTCTAAAGAATGCTTCCAGCACCTTGTTGAATCAATGACACAATGAATTAAGGCAGTTCTGAAGGCAAAATGGATCCCCCCCACACCCTTACACCACCACCACCCTGCTCAGTGGTAACAAGGCATGACGGATCCATGTTCTCATTCTGTTTACGCCAAATTCTGACTCTACCATCTGAATGTCTCAACAGAAATTGAGACTCATCAGACCAGGCAACGTTTTTCTATTCTTCAACTGTCAAATTTTGGTGAGCTTGTGCAAATTGTAGCCTCATTTTCCTATTTTTAGTGGAGATGAGTGGTACCCGGTGGGGTCTTCTGCTGGTGTAGCCCATCCGCCTCAAGGTTGTGCGTGTTGTGGCTTCACAAATGCTTTACTGCATACCTTGGTTGTAACGAGTGGTTATTTGAGTCAAAGTTGATCTTCTATCAGCTTGAATCACTCGGCCCATTCTCCTCTGACCTCTATCATCAACAAGGCATTTTTGCCCACAGAACTGCAGCCTACTGGATGTTTTTCCTTTTTCAGACCATTCTTTCTAAACCCTAGAAATGGTTGTGCGTGAAAATCCCAGTAACTGAGCTGATGTAAAATACTCAGACCAGCCTGTCTGACACTAACAACCATGCCACGCTCAAATGCATTGAAGCAGCTGCCATGTGATTGGTTGCTTAGATAATTGCATTAATGAGAAATTTAACAGGTGTTCCTAATAATCTTTTAGGTGTGTGTGTGTGTGTGTATATATATATATACAGTGAGGAAAATAAGTATTTTAACACCCTGCTATTTTGCAAGTTCTCCCACTTGGAAATCATGGAGGGGTCTGAAATTGTCATCGTAGGTGCATGTCCACTGTGAGAGACATAATCTAAAAAAAAAAATCCAGAAATCACAATGTATGATTTTTTAACTATTTATTTGTATGATACAGCTGCAAATAAGTATTTGAACACCTGTCTATCAGCTAGAATTCTGACCCTCAAAGACCTGTTAGTCTGCCTTTAAAATGTCCACCTCCACTCCATTTATTATCCTAAATTAGATGCACTGTTTGAGGTCGGTAGCTGCATAAAGACACCTCTCCACCCCATACAATCAGTAAGAATCCAACTACTAACATGGCCAAGACCAAAGAGCTGTCCAAAGACACTAGAGACAAAATTGTACACTTCCACAAGGCTGGAAAGGGCTACGGGGAAATTGCCAAGCAGCTTGGTGAAAAAAGGTCCACTGTTGGAGCAATCATTAGAAAATGGAAGAAGCTAAACATGACTGTCAATCTCCCTCGGACTGGGGCTCCATGCAAGATCTCACCTCGTGGGGTCTCAATGATCCTAAGAAAGTTGAGAAATCAGCCCAGGACTACACGGGAGGAGCTGGTCAATGATCTGAAAAGAGCTGGGACCACCGTTTCCAGGGTTACTGTTGGTAATACACTAAGACGTCATGGTTTGAAATCATGCATGGCACGGAAGGTTCCCCTGCTTAAACCAGCACATGTCAAGGCCCGTCTTAAGTTTGCAAATGACCATTTGGATGATATAGAGGAGTCATGGGAGAAAGTCATGTGGTCAGATGAGACCAAAATAGAACTTTTTGGTCATAATTCCACTAACCGTGTTTGGAGGAAGAAGAATGATGAGTACCATCCCAAGAACACCATCCCTACTGTGAAGCATGGGGGTGGTAGCATCATGCTTTGGGGGTGTTTTTCTGCACATGGGACAGGGCGACTGCACTGTATTAAGGAGAGGATGACCGGGGCCATGTATTGCGAGATTTTGGGGAACAACCTCCTTCCCTCAGTTAGAGCATTGAAGATGGGTCGAGGCTGGGTCTTCCAACATGACAATGACCCGAAGCACACAGCCAGGATAACCAAGGAGTGGCTCTGTAAGAAGCATATCAAGGTTCTGGCGTGGCCTAGCCAGTCTCCAGACCTAAACCCAATAGAGAATCTTTGGAGGGAGCTCAAACTCCGTGTTTCTCAGCGACAGCCCAGAAACCTGACTGATCTAGAGAAGATCTGTGTGGAGGAGTGGGCCAAACTCCCTCCTGCAGTGTGTGCAAACCTGGTGAAAAACTACAGGAAACGTTTGACCTCTGTAATTGCAAACAAAGGCTACTGTACCAAATATTAACATTGATTTTCTCAGGTGTTCAAATACTTATTTGCAGCTGTATCATACAAATAAATAGTTAAAAAATCATACATTGTGATTTCTGGATTTTTGTTTTTAGATTATGTCTCTCACAGTGGACATGCACCTACGATGACAATTTCAGACCCCTCCATGATTTCCAAGTGGGAGAACTTGCAAAATAGCAGGGTGTTCAAATACTTATTTTCCTCACTGTATATATATATTATTTTTTTTTTTTTTCATTCAAAATAATCCAAAGCCAAGATACCATGATTTTTATGGCTGTAACATTATGTCAGATGGAAATATGTTAGAGCATCATTTTATACACATTTTTGGTATGTTTGTAAACCTTGGCTTCCCCACTAGAATTTTATCTAAAATTCTGCGGGTTTCAACAATGCTTGGCTACACAACACAAGTTTGTAAAGATGGACCCACCACTGGGTTTATATAATTCATTTGATCCCAGAGTATTCTGTTTCATTTGAGTGCTGCCACATGTGGGGCATCTTTGTTATCTATTCAGGGGTTATTTATGGATAGCTGTGAAGTGGATAGCAGGGCATTGCAGATGACAATACATGAAGAACCACTGTGAGTGAAAGCTTAGGCGTATGGTGGAGCATTTCTGTCTTGATGGGGGAATCGTCTCTCCCCAACTTAGCCACAGTGGTCTGGAACTGTTTGGTGAGTAGTGAAACAGTGTTAACCACAATTCAGGGCTGTCGCACGAAACCTAACCAACACTATTGTGAGATTCTTGGGTCATAAGATAACTATGCATGCACCAATGTATTTTTAATATTTATTCACTGTCTTGACCCGCATATAAGATCGATTTAAGTATGTGGCTGATTCAACTTTTAGCTTTTTGGGGGAAGTGATTAGACTTGGACTGATTTAGACTTTGCAAGGTGGTGTTCAAATACAGGGCATATCCAGCAGGGCAGTTTAGTTACCAGCACACTTGGAAATAAATGGGTTAGGTTGTTTGCATATAAAGCTGAGTTTGGTTTTTCCTTATTAATGCTGCTGCTTATTTTTATGGATTCAGTGATTTATTGTTTGGTCTGTATAAAATATCTGAAAAATGCTGTTTATTTCCCTATAACGCATGGTACCGTTTTAATACTGCTGGTTTTGTATGACCAACTGTCTTAAAACTATAATGTAATATATACATTGTAGTGCCACATATGTCAAAGAAAAGCATCAAACCCTCATATTTGGGAATCTGGAAGGTTAAATTTGGCATTTTTGCTTTAAAAATAACAAGGTGCCATAGTGGTTAAGCTGCTTACCATGCAACCCCAATGTGTGTGTCAATGTGTGTGTTTGTGTGTTGTTTTATCTTGGATGTCACCCTTCCGGCAAATGTCGCCGGTCACAGGCATCATCAGAGGTGTCCAGTGACATGTGCTCTGCAGGTTTGAACTGTGTGCTCTCCATATAATCAATCATAGCTGTGAGCTCAGGAGCCTCCCTTGGGTGGTGATGGCGCAGTGGATTCGACACATGCCTTTGGTGTGCGAGATCTGGGTTCAATTCCCACTGTGATACATCAACCAATGTGTCCCTGAGCAAGACACTTAACCCATAGTTGCTCCAGATACGTGTGGCCTCTGACATATATATATATAGCAATTGTAAGTCACTTTGGATAAAAGCGTCAGCTAAATGACATGTAATGTTATTTTGTCTGTATCTGAGTATGACCCTGGTGAGTGTATCGTTCACTTTAGCCCCAGAGGAAGGTTAGGTCAGTTAATGTAAACATAAGAAAAAGTGAAGCCCATCCTTGCAAACAAGTCAGATTTAGTCGTGTGCACCTTCCCCCCCTCCATGTCATGCATAAATGGTATCAGAGTGCATCAGATTGGTTAAATGGCCTCAAATGTTGGAATTCTAGGATTGTACCTCCATCGTTATCGTTTTTCAGAGTAATTTAGAAAATATTGAATAAACAACAGAGCATAATTTTATTTTGCTGCGAGACTTAAATTACAGCTTTTTATCCCGAAAAAGAATTGTCCCATCACACAGAGTGGCGAGGAATTAAACGTTTCCCAGTCCATTATGAAATGGATAAACCAAAATCCCTCTCAGCCTTCCTCTTCTGTACCCCCCTCCTACACACACACACACACACACACACACACACACACACACACACACACACACACACACTGTGAGGGGCCCCTTGCTTTTCATAACAAAAGGCCTGTCCAATCCGAGTGTGCGGCCCAGCATTGCGTGGCAGAGTGGAAAGCTGTGTGTGTCTGAGTGGGAAGCCCTCTGAAGCACCCTGGTGTGTCAGGTGTCACTGACATCTGTGCATGTGCGTGGATTGGGTCAGGGTGTGTTGACGTCCATGCATATGATGCGTCTTAATTGTGCATCTAAGCCTGATCTTTGACCTCTTGCTTTTCAGACCAGCATAAGCTCCACTGGTCTCCCAGATATTAAAATTATTTGAGGCTTGTTTGTGTAAAGGAGGTGTGGGAGGGTTTGGAGTTGACAGAAGTAATTGGAGCGCGGACCTTGCAACATTTTGACACGAGATGAGGAATCTTTGCTGGTGAGCTCAGCTCTGTTGTTTTTGTTTTTTCAGCTCTGGTGTTTTCTTTTTCCTTCTCTCTCTCTCTCTCTCTCTCTCTCTCTCTCTCTCTCTCTCCCCCCCCACCCCCGCTTTTTGGGCTAGCAGAATGTGCAGGCTTTCCAGTGGTCATTGCGAGTGTACTGTATGTGTGCAGGTGTGTTTCTGTATGTTCTCATTCCATACTTCACACATTTCTTTTGTTTTTGGGTTTTTTTTCTACACTAAAGCGTCTCCTTTTTAAAACCTGCTCGACGATACACAGTGACCCCCACATCAAGCCTTGAGGCTCCCTCTCCTTCAGCTTTAAGTTTCCACGCACCCAATATCCCCTCATCTGCTAGATCACAAAATGGCTTGTTAATGGACAACTTTCTCTCTCTTTTTTCTGTTTCCCTCTTTTTATCTTGCAGAGAAGCAATGAGGAATTACCTGAAGGAGCGAGGTGACCAAACTGTCATGATCCTGCACGCAAAAGTTGCACAGAAATCCTATGGCAATGAGAAAAGGTATGACCCTGGTATGATCAAGGTTACCTCAGGCCTTGATAATCATTGGAAGTTGTTGGATTTGAGAAAATAAAACAAGGCTGAGAAGTTTAAACGGATAGATCACCATCAGTATGTGTAATCTCTCTGGCTGTCTGGGTAGGAGTAACACTTCACATTCATAAGACAGATTTCCTTTCATTCTCAGAGGAATAGTTCATCATTTTGTGAAATTTGCTTTCTTGCTGAAAGATAGATGAGAAGATTGACACCACTTTCATGCCTGTTCAATAAATTTGAAACTATAGCCAGCAGCCAGTTACTTAGCAACAAAAGGCAACAAAATCTATCTTCCAGCACCTCTTAAGCTCACTAATTGACTAGGTATGCCTTGTTTGTTTAATCAAAAACTGAAATGTAGTTTTACAGGGAGTTATGTGCCAGACTTGTTCAGCTTGATGTGTCAGGGCCTTTAGACATATGAGAGTGCCATCAGTCTTGTCATCTAACCCGTTGAATTATTCCTTTTTAAAGTAAAAAAAAAAAAGAAAAAAAAAAGAGGCGTGTTATATTCAAATTTTGTCGTGTCTCACTGCAATTTCAATTCCTTGTTGTTGTTTTTTCAAATAAGGGGTAAAGATTCACTTGTGAGAATGTTTCAACCTCTTATTATAAATGCTGTTTTACAAGCCTTTATACACACTGACCTATTGTTGAGGACACTGATTACAAACAGCTAAGCCTTAAAGGGAGTTGTTGGCATCATTCAGACTAAGGGGTGAATGAAAACCACACATTCCCGCTTGCGTGCGCGCAGTGCTGGTACCTGGACTTTTCTGACCTTCCATAGCAAAAGGTCAGAGAAGGAAATGAGTGGCGACCTCGTGTGTGAGGCCACGTTCAGGTGAAGGCCACAGAGAGGTGGAAGGAAAGGTAGAGGGAGTTGGGGGCGATGGGAATATAGGGGAGATAAAAGGCTCTCGCTGGAATGTGCTGGTGAAACCATGGAGCATTTCGGTGTAACAGGTCTCAGAGGTATACAATGCAACTTAACCTGTTGCTGTCTGTCTTTGTTGTAATTTCCACGCAGGGTGATCACTTTTTTTTCTCTCAAATTCATCTTTTCTGCCTCAAACCCTTTCTGTAACTCTGCTCTCACCTTTTTACCTCTCACTCTCAAACTTTTTATAGCTTTTTCCTCCCCCCTCTCTCACTCATTATGCAACTCTCTTCAGCTCTCCATCCGTTTTCTTGGCCTGAGCTTTAGCGCTGTTTGCTATCTCATCAGGCCTATCTCTTGGAAAATCAGCCGTTGGGGCCAACTCTGAGACACCTCAGAGAGTTAGAGCACACCATGAGAGAAAGATGGTGAAAGGTTGAGATTGAGATGAATTCCTCAGATAAATTGTAGCTGTCTTGTCCACTTAAAGTGACACTACTGAGGCAAATGGCAGTGAGAGGACCTATTCAACCACTCTTGTCACATGCACGCTTGTACAGGTTCAGTGTCAGTGTTGCTGGATTGTGAGTTGCTCAATGCCGTGCCGATGCAAGGCTGAAAACCACATATTTATAACCAGTAGAGCGTCCATCCGGATCACAAACAAGTGTCTGAATGAGTGTGCTCAGCTAAAGGGATTTCTGGTCCGAGTCACAGTACGTCTGTCTCGCACCTCTGATTACTTCTGTCTGTATTGTAATAAGGGAGCCCAAGAAAGTGGGTGCATGGAGAATGCAAATGTGCTGTCTCCCTCTTTCTGTCTGCTCTTTTTATAGGAGGTGAAAGTAGACAAACACCCCCAGAGACAGACAGTGGTGTTGCGAAATAGGTCCCTTTCCAGTTCCACATTGACGCACATGAATTTATTTGAAGTTATGCTGGTTCAGTGAGGAGTTGATTTCACATTTTTGACAAGGCTTAAGTTGTCATTTTTCTTAATGGAGTTATGTACTTGACGTTAAAGTATTTAAACAGAGAAGAGCAAAAAAAAGTACAAAATCCCAAAATGGAAAAAGTTACCTTTTTTTTGAATAATGGTTTATATTTATTTCAACAGATGAGTTTCATGCTGGACTGCTCATGTTAACATCTGCTAAATTAGGCTTGACAGCTTGAGGAAATAGTGCTTAGTTCAATTGTATATAACAGTATGATGATGAAAGTTTCTGACTGTCTTGTTGAAGCTTAGCACAGGTCTGCCCTCTTCTGGTGTAAATTAAGAGATGCACATTTTTTGTTTTTTTTAGTTGCTCACATCCAGACTAAATTGCTGTCTTGTACAGCAGTTGTCCTTGAAATGTACTTTTCAAAAATATTATTACGCTGTTGATGTGTTTTACTTTTTTTTTTTTTTTAGGACAAATAATGTAGAAGTCCATCTTAAAGCCATGCAGATGTTATTTTTTTCTTTTTTGCCCAGGCAAGTGGAAATAAAACCATATATATTTAAAGTAACAGACTTAAATACAAGTTACAGGGGCAAAAATTGTTGCAAACATGTGGACCCACTCAGCTCAACAGGTAGTCACTTAAGTGTTTTTTACATTAGCAGATGCTTAAGTGAACATCAATGAAGGAGAAAACAGCGCATTTTTCAGATGGTCAAAGGATTTGATTCAAAAATTCATGAATATGTGTGCATGTGTCCAGGTTCTTCTGCCCTCCTCCCTGTGTCTACCTGATGGGCAGTGGCTGGAAGAAAAAGAAGGAACAGATGGAGCGAGACGGCTGCTCCGAGCAGGAGTCACAGCCTTGTGCCTTCATCGGCATCGGCAACAGTGACCAAGAAATGCAACAGCTTAACTTAGAGGGAAAGGTACACACACACACACACACACACACACACACACACACACACACACACACACACACACACACACACACACACACACACACACACACACACACACAGTCACTCTGTTATTTACCTTCACACGAAAACCTATTCTAGTTATTCACTTGAAGCTGCCATGGCTACACACCTTCACTCCAGGCACTTTACTGGAAGTCTGTCATTTTGCTTTCAGTGCATTTGAAGGTTATTTTTTCTAACCATGTTTCCGTTGACAGTGGTGAAAATTATGTAACAGGTGATGAGGTAAATCATCACTGAAGTTGCTCAGAAAATATAGGAATGTGAACTGTGTTCTTGTGTCACTTTGTGTGTATATCTATTTTAGGAAACGTTTCACAGAATTAATCATTTGCAGCAAGAAAAAAAAAGAAAGATCTAATGTGTTCTGATTTCTGCCTCCCCACCATGTCCACCCAGAATTATTGCACTGCCAAAACCTTGTACATATCCGACTCCGACAAGAGAAAGCACTTCATGTTGTCTGTCAAGATGTTCTACGGCAACAGCACTGACATCGGTGTCTTCCTCAGCAAGAGGATCAAAGTCATCTCCAAGCCCTCCAAAAAGAAGCAGTCCCTCAAAAACGCTGACTGTAAGTTTGCATTCGTCTGTGTCTCATCCACATTTTTTTTTGTCAGTTACTTGTGCCGGGGATACTGATGAGTTTTCATGGTCGTGTACTCTAATCTCTTTTGTTTGTCAATAGCTGTGGTTTGTTGTAGTACAAAAATGTCATCTTGACATCTTTACTTCGTGGTTATATTCTTCAGTCAAATTTATGTCATTGCGATATACAGTGCCTTGCGAAAGTATTCGGCCCCCTTGAACTTTTCGACCGTTTGCCACATTTCAGGCTTCAAACAAAGATATAAAACTGTAATTTTTTGTGAAGAATCAACAACAAGTGGGACACAATCATGAAGTGGAACGAAATTTATTGGATATTTCAAACTGTTTTAACAGATAAAAAACTGAAAAATTGGGCGTGCAAAATTATTCAGCCCCCTTAAGTTAATACTTTGTAGCGCCACCTTTTGCTGCGATTACAGCTGTAAGTCGCTTGGGGTATGTCTCTATCAGTTTTGCACATCGAGAGACTGACATTTTTGCCCATTCCTCCTTGCAAAACAGCTGGAGCTCAGTGAGGTTGGATGGAGAGCGTTTGTGAACAGCAGTTTTCAGTTCTTTCCACAGATTCTCGATTGGATTCAGGTCTGGACTTTGACTTGGCCATTCTAACACCTGGATATGTTTATTTGTGAACCATTCCATTGTAGATTTTGCTTTATGTTTTGGATCATTGTCTTGTTGGAAGACAAATCTCCGTCCCAGTCTCAGGTCTTTTGCAGACTCCATCAGGTTTTCTTCCAGAATGGTCCTGTATTTGGCTCCATCCATCTTCCCATCAATTTTAACCATCTTCCCTGTCCCTGCTGAAGAAAAGCAGGCCCAAACCATGATGCTGCCACCACCATGTTAGACAGTGGGGATGGTGTGTTCAGGGTGATGAGCTGTGTTGCTTTTACGCCAAACATAACGTTTTGCATTGTTGCCAAAAAGTTCAATTTTGGTTTCAACTGACCAGAGCACCTTCTTCCACATGTTTGGTGTGTCTCCCAGGTGGCTTGTGGCAAACTTTAAACAACACTTTTTATGGATATCTTTAAGAAATGACTTTTTTCTTGCCACTCTTCCATAAAGGCCAGATTTGTGCAGTATACGACTGTTGTTGTCCTATGGACAGAGTCTCCCACCTCAGCTGTAGATCTCTGCAGTTCATCCAGAGTGATCATGGGCCGCTTGGCTGCATCTCTGATCAGTCTTCTCCTTGTATGAGCTGAAAGTTTAGAGGGACGGCCGGGTCTTCGTAGATTTGCAGTGGTCTAATACTCCTTCCATTTCAATATTATCGCTTGCACAGTGCTCCTTGGGATGTTTAAAGCTTGGGAAATCTTTTTGTATCCAAATCCTGCTTTAAACTTCTCCACACCAGTATCTCAGACCTGCCTGGTGTGTTCCTTGTTCTTCATGATGCTCTCTGCTCTTTATACGGACCTCTGAGACTATCACAGAGCAGGTGCATTTATACGGCGACTTGATCACACACGGGTGGATTCTATTTTTTATCATTAGTCATTTAGGTCAACATTGGATCATTCAGAGATCCTCACTGAACTTCTGGAGAGAGTTTGCTGCACTGAAAGTAAAGGGGCTGAATCATTTTGCACGCCCAATTTTTCAGTTTTTTATCTGTTAAAAAAGTTTGAAATATCCAATAAATTTTGTTCCACTTCATGATTGTGTCCCACTTGTTGTTGATTCTTCACAAACAATTACAGTTTTATATCTTTGTTTGAAGCCTGAAATGTGGCAAAAGGTCGAAAAGCTCAAGGGGGCCGAATACTTTCGCAAGGCACTGTAGATGTCACACAGCAGGATTTAAAAAAAAAAAAAAAAAAAAAAATTTAAGAAAAAGAAAGGGGGGAGGGGAAAAGGATAAAAAGTGTAAGTGTAGCACAAAATAGAAAAATAGGCATAAAAACTCATTGTTTTTAGAAAAAATAAACTATGGAAAGCACTTGCCCTTTTCAGCCTTTAAAATGTCAGTCATTTGTATTTTTTTATATTGCTTATATAAAGGTGCTCTAACAGCTTATTATTAAGCTTATTATCAGTATTATTTTTCTAACCCCTAGAGGGCAGTGTAGCTTCACTTAAATGTGTACAGTAACCCAGTTATGTCACAAGTAGCACACCTGTAGTGTACACATCACCTCTTCTGCTGAGATTATCACCCTGTTAACACAGCTGACATGTAAGCGACATGTCATGTTTGGGTTGTTATGTAACCGACCCCTCTTTGTGTGTTCTTGTTCATGTTTGTCCACAGTGTGCATTGCATCAGGGACCAAGGTGGCACTGTTCAACCGGCTTCGGTCCCAAACAGTCAGCACACGCTATCTACACGTGGAGGGCGGCAACTTTCACGCCAGCTCCCAGCAGTGGGGCGCCTTTTACATCCACCTGTGTAAGTCTCATTCAGCCAGAGCTGTTGCTGTAACACAAGCACAAACACATTAAGTTAGAAAGGCTTAAAATCACACGGAGTTAAGTGAGGAATGTGGTTTGACAGCTTGTCACGTTGTCTTCATGTAAAGGTATCCCACGCTGTATTATAGTTATTACACAGCTCATTCATCACGGACAAAGAAAGAGATTGATTGAATGTGGGTTTGAGTATATAGAAAATATTGAAGCTTTGTTGCAGCACTGACCTTTTTTGTCCTGCATGGTGCTTTTTCAGTGGATGACGAGGAGTCAGAAGGAGAAGAGTTCACTGTGAGAGACGGTTACATCCACTACGGCCAGACAGTCAAACTGGTTTGCTCTGTCACTGGCATGGCCCTGCCCAGACTGGTAAAAAAAAAAGAAATAGAAACATTAATGATCCCAGCAGTGAATGTTGATTCATTACATCATCAGCTAAGAGAATAAAATAAAGGAAAATAAATCCCAAATCATGCAAACCATTTAAAGGAATAATTTAAAATATTAGACCAACTTTTTCGAGGGAAATCTTCACTGGATTAACAAAGGTCTTTATACTGTCAATATATTTTTTTCTTTATTAAAGGTCCTGTGACTTGCTGCTTTTTGGATGCTTTTATATAGGCCTTAGTGGTCCCCTAATACTGTGTCTGAAGTCTCTTTCTCGAAGTTCAGCCTTGGTGCAGAATTACAGCCATTAGAGCCAGTCCCACAATGAGCTTTCCTTAGTATGTGCCATTTCTGTGTCTGTAGCTTTAAATGCTATTGAGGAGGAGAGAGGGGGGGCAAGGTGGAGGGTGGGGGTGTGGCCTTGACCAACTGCCATGCTTTGCTTGTTTGCAAGCCATGATGTCTCTCTCTTTCTCATGGGTGGGCCAAATTCTCTGGGCGGGCAAAGCAGAGAAAGGGGAGGTAACCTTTCCCCTTATGATGTCATAAAGGGAATATTCCAGATTGGCCCATCTGAGCTTTCATTTTCTCAAAGGCAGAGCAGGATACCCAGGGCTTGTTTTACACCTATCAGCATTTCTAGCCACTAGGGGACCATAGGTAGGCTAGGGGAACTCATATTAATGTTAAAAAACCTCAAAGTTTTCATGCCATGGGACCTTTAAGATTACACAAAAAAGATGCAGTACGTGTTAATTTCAGAATTTTGATGCTGGTATTTGGATTTTGTAGCCAGGCTAGCTATTTCCCCGTTTCCAGGCTTGGAGATGAGAGTGGTATCAATCGTCCCATAACTTTTTATCAAGAAAACGAATAAGTGTTTCCCAAAATGTCAAAAATATTAATTTAACATAAATATAAAAGTAACATGTAGACTGTTTGTCCAAAGAATGTTTTCCTGGCATTAATCTCATGTTCCTTTACAGTTAGTAGTGATTTTAAAAAAGCACCTACTGAGCTTTCTTTTTGCCTTCCCTCTGTCCATCCATCTTTCTTGACTGTTTTTCTTCCACTATTCTTTTTCTTTCCCTCATTCCTTGCTGACTTTCTTCCTTGTTTTCTATTTCCTGTCCTCCCCCCTGCTATGTTTCCATCCTTCCCTTTCCCTTCTCTCCATTCTCCCTTCTATCTTACAGTCGTCTAATCCCTCTCTTTCTTCTCCTGTCAGATCATCCGTAAAGTGGACAAGCAGACGGCGCTGCTGGACGCCGACGACCCAGTCTCCCAGCTCCACAAGTGTGCCTTCTACCTGAAGGACACAGAACGCATGTACCTGTGCCTTTCCCAAGAAAGGATCATCCAGTTTCAAGTTAGTAGCACTTTATTACATCTGACATCTCTTCACGTGGAGACATGAATCCATGGAGGAGGTCACTTCACCCTCAGGTGCAGTTAATCCTACACTGTTCACCGGATGATTGCTTTAGCATTCTGAAATAGGGAATTGGAAGTAAATTTGTGCTCAATTCTGCATCTATTCTTCGTCTTTATTATACGGTATGGGGATGTTCAAGAACAGGGTGCTATTTTGTTCTTTGAAGAAGAGTGTGCAGTCCACTCAGCTCCAGCATTACGACTTACTTTGAAGGTTGTAAAGATGGACCTTTTGATTGCAGTCTTGAGGAGAGTAGTCTTGATTGGATGTAATCGTCGGTGGTTATCTCTGCCCCTGATGTGCTTTGAGATCATGTCTCCCCTTCTTCCCCTTCTGCCAGGCCACTCCATGCCCAAAGGAACCAAACAAGGAGATGATCAACGACGGCGCCTCCTGGACAATCATCAGCACAGACAAGGCTGAATACACTTTCTACGAGGGCATGGGCCCCGTCCACTCGCCTGTCACCCCTGTGCCTGTGGTAGAGAGCTTACAGGTACACACTGAAGAGTTCCGTCCTGTCCCATCCCATTCCCCCCCCCCCCGCCAAAAAAAAAAAGCTTTCCTGAACATAAACTTGGTCATAGTTTAGTGTATGTTGAGTCCTCTATCAGCGAGGTTACTAAATTATCTTCTTTGTCTGCAGCTAAACGGTGGAGGCGATGTCGCCATGCTGGAGCTGACAGGACAGAACTTCACTCCAAATCTGCGGGTCTGGTTCGGAGACGTTGAGGCTGAGACCATGTACAGGTGTGTTTTTGCATCCATTTCATTTTTCTTAAAGGTTCAGGTTACTTTACTCAGGTTCAGGTTACTTTATTTATACCCTTGGTTAAATTTGCTGCGCAGTTAAAAAGTGCAGGGTATCCAAAATACATAGATAAGGAAAAACTAAATAAAATATTCTAAAAGCCAATTACTGAATAAATAATAGACACACAAATACAGGCTCCAGAAAGCTTTTGCGCAAATGTTCTTGTTCAGCTTGTTCATTGGTGTGATTGCAGCTGGGACAAAGCTGTTTTTATAGTGATTAGTTTCACACCTTGGAACTTAAAACCTCTTTCCAGAAGGGAGAAGCCGGAAGTCCTTGTGCAAAGGATGCAAGCTGTCATTTAAAATGGAATCCGTTACCCGCTGTAGCTGTCTACAGTACAAGGACGCTGGGTACATCTGGGATTCACCGATAGGCTTACTGGACCATTTCACAACTTGATGAAACCATGACACCAAGTTTAAAACGTTAAGACACGTTTAAAACACCAAACGCACAAACTCTTGCCGCCGGTCGCCGCGTGCGCATGTGGTCACACCTGCTTTAGGGATCCCACCGGTTAATAAACCTGTGACAACACCAAGGTTACTGATTACATTGCAAACGCATCAGTTTTTGCTGCCCTGCCCATTTTGGCAGCCGCTGGGTTGAGACGAGGCAGAAACCCTGCCTGCTTCCCTTCAGCGCCCATGTTAACCATAGACTGTATATAAATTTGATGTTAACCAATTGGTCTGGGCAAGAAAATACACTTATAATCTATTATAAATGATATAAATATTTATGATATAAATGATCGGATTCTGCGCTTTTGCTTTTCACTTTGACACCAAATCAAACCAAAGAGTGAAATCTGTACTTTTGTACTTCTGTACTACTTCTGCTGCTCTACGGAGCGGAGCAGACACTTTCACGTGGGCGCTCATGTGCAAAAATGAACTAAATGGGTTTTATTTTTATAAAAAAAAAGCAAACTGACCCTGGGCAAATAATGTAAGCGGTTTACACGGTTACACTGTGCAACACCGACTATCACAGCAATACTAGCCTAATTCTAAGTAAATTTACTATGTACATTTGTATTGTTTCTTCCCCTGCCTCTGACTCTTTATTCACACTGTAATTCACCAGTTTACTTGAAGGACTCTTTCCATTTCTTGGCCAAAATGAGATCCATTGTCTCATTAGAATTTTTCTTTTTTCCTAATTAGCATAGAAATAGTCCATTACGACTAATTTGAGGATTTATTAGGGATCATACAGCCATAGAAAATGATGGAGTTTAGTTTCAATGAATATAATGAAGATATTAATAGTGTACAGTGTGTTTTAAATGCATTAAAGCTTTCAAAATGCTCTCTGTCAGACTTAATGCTGCAGATCCTATGAATGCGTAATAGACTAAATCTTATAAATCAAGTTGTACGGTATAAACCTTTGGCTTCAAACCTGTGGTTATTTTTGACGAGACCTTTTAAAAGCCCCCTTGGAAAATGCCTTAGCTTTCCCTCTGTCATGTTGAGTTTTATAGACTGATTACATTTTCTGTGTTTATCAGTACCACCCACCAAGCAATAGTGAGTCAGAGACGATGTGGGAACATGAAAGTCCAATATGACCACTGTCAGCAAAACAGTGGGACCTCCCTGACTGCAGTGCTTCTGACCACTGAGATTATTATTATTATTGTCGCTTCATATATAATAAGTCTCTGTTCTGCTGTATAAATTTAAACATATAATAGACTTGGGATTAGGCAATTTGACAATTTGTCAAACCTCAGAATGTGGGCAATGTTGCAAATCAGTTAACAGCTCTGCTTTATGGCAATATTGGATCTTTTAAGATACCCCGAGCCTCTAAAGGTAAAGTCAGTTTCCCCAGGTGAAGTTTAAACACACGTTTTAACTTCAAGTTCAATTTGTAATGTATGCCAATGGCGATTGAGCATGGCGATTCAGCATCAGCAATAATGGCACATCTGTTAGGTTAGCCGAAAGTGAAATCGCTCCCTCGTGATTTGTAAGAGCATTCTGCCCTTTGATTGTTTTTGATTTTAGTAAAGACAAGCAGCTTAATACAGCCTAATACAAAATATTAAAAACTGTCATGTTTGAATTCATAACGTTTACAGAGGGTTGCCGTCGGTGGCGTTGCGTTACAACACGCTACACAGTGCTTGATAATTTGTATATGATTAGTTAGTTAAGCAGTAGGACTACTATAACATCCACTTACTCTCACATATCACAGCAATAAGGCTTTACCAGGTTACATCCTTTACTGTCAAACTGGGAAATAACAAATACAATGGGATTAAGTAGGCTAGTCTAAACATAACTGTTGTGTGCATGTGATACATCTTTTCTGATTTTATATTTGGTATAGGCTACTTATTAGCTTCATGGCCCTACAGTGTAATGTAATACAAGGATAACCAGAGCTTTTCACATCTTGACTTTTGCAGGCCAGAGTAGCTGGAGAGATTGTCTGAAGCCAAAAAGTGAAAAGGAAAGCTAAGAGTGGGGATATGTTTTGCAAAAAAAATTGAGAAAAGTGCACAGGAGGAAGAGAAGGATGAAAATGAAGTGGAGAGACTAGGAGGGTCAGAGCAGCAGGAGACCACAGAAGGAGATGGAGAAATAAGTGAAGGAGAAGAGGAAAAGGAAGAATGGACTGTGAGGGATGAAGAGGAGGCTGCAGATTCAGAGAGAGGGACAGAGGCAGGGAGCGAGAAGGAGGAGGCAGAGGAAGATGACAGGGAGGAAGAGTGTAGGCCTGCAACTCCCTGGTCCCCATGGTATGTTTGAATTCTCCTTCCATATAATTTGCAGTACAGTAGCATAACATATTCCTCAGTAAAATCACATGTTTTCAGTGTTGGGCTATTTCTATTCTGTTGTATATGTTATAGGATTAGATATGTAAAGATTTACATATATACATCTAATGATGTTTTACAGTTTCTCTATCATAGCATTTGTTTGATCATAATTACTGATCAAATAAGACACATTATATTCTATTGGCTATTCTATTCTAGTCAGTAGTTGTGATCAAACAAAAGGTCAAACAAATGCTATGATAGAGGAAAAACTGTAAAACTGCACAAGATAATTCTATTTGTCACACAATCCATTTACATATGGGGGTTCCTGTGTACCGTCTTCCCTTGCCACCCTGCCAAGACCTCTCGCTGCCCCACGTAAACTTTTCTATATCCGCCACTGCGCACATTTGACGGCATCCCCCAGATGTGCCGATCACCGGGGTGATGAAAAAGACACCGGAACCCAACTCGTTATCCCCGCTGCTGTCAAGCAGCCTTTAAATGCAAATGCAGAATGGGATGAAACCATCACTGAAGCAGTTGCATTGGCATATTATATTACATTAAATATTATCTTATCTAGCCATGGTGGAGCTAATTGTAACACCTCAAAGTGCACATGTTTTGTTTTTTATCTCGTATTTATTTTGTATTTTTAGTTTCGTAGCATAAGAGCTCTTCATGCAACAAGTACTTTATTATCTTATGTTATTAGAGTACAAACACCTTACAAAGCTATTGTGAATTAAATATGATTGTGGAGGATTATAATACATTTTTTATTAAATTCAGGTAACATTACATCGTCAATAATTATTTTCTCTCCACACTGATTTTTTCATTATATGGCCGTGAAGTTGGCATTAAATTTCATCCTAGGTGGTATTAAAAAGTCCTAAATTTAACATGATGAATCCTGGGAGTACCCTGATCTCCAATTTCAGAACGTTTTCCTACTTGCTACGCTCAATAGATTATTTAAAACCACATTGGATAATTAGAAAAATTTACACATTGTCACAAAGCTGAAAACGTGACAATTTTTCCTCGCTAATGTTGACATTCTGGAGATACAGTGGGGAAAATAAGTATTTAACGCATCAAAATTTTTCTCTGTAAAGATATTTCTGATGGGGCTATCGGCATGAAAGAAATCAAAACATGTATGTCCATGACAAAAGTTATGTGTAATAAAGTGGAATGATAATGGGAATAAATATTGAACACATGGAGAAAAAGGGGTGTAAAAAGGCACGGGAAGTCAATAAACCTGAAAATCAGTCAGTATTTAGGACGCAATCCTGCCCCCTATTAGTGCAAATTAATATCAGCTGGATTAGTCCTAATTAATGGCCAATAAAAAGGTTTCTCATTACCAAGGCGTCACTCAAGAAGCATTTCATGATGGGTAAAAGCAAAGAGCTGTCCCAAGACCTTCGCAAGCTTATTGTAGAAAAACATACGGATGGCATTGGTTACAGACGAACATCTAAACTTCTGAAAGTTCCAGTGAGCACTGTTGGGGCCATTATCCGGAAGTGGAAAGAACATTTCACCATTAACCGGACACGACCATACCAGCCTGCCAGAACTTTCTGTATTTGGTCTGAAAGGCCAAACCAACCAACAAATGCAAAACGGACCATGGTTCAGTTTGATCCGGACTCAGACTTCCTCTTTAGGGCGGACCAAATTTCAGCTGTTTTGTCCGTAGGAGGTTTCGCACCTGTAATTTTGATTTGGATCAAATTGAAAAGGTCGAAATTCCAAACCAAACGAGGTGTGAAAGCCCCTTTAGAGTCACTCATTTGGTTAAGGGTGGTTTTCTCCATTTTATCATCAATCAACCTGTAAAGGGAATCTTTCTTAGGGCTGCTACTAATGTTAACATAATAGGTTTAAATGCAAATTGCAAAGTGACCCTTGTCTTTGTATCATAGACAGAATCTGATAACTCTAACATCACTCTCTGCTTTGTTTCCTTTCCACCAAACGCTGTACAGGTGTGCGGAGAGCATGCTGTGCGTGGTGCCCGACATCTCCGCCTTCCGCGAGGGTTGGCGCTGGGTGCGGCAGCCCGTCCAGGTGCCCGTCACGTTGGTTAGGAACGACGGCATCATCTATTCCACCACACTGACCTTCACCTACACGCCGGAGCCCGGGCCGCGGCCACATTGCAGTGCCGCTGGGGCCATCCTGCGGGCTGGAAACTCCAGCCTGCTCAGCAACAACAGCCAGGAGGCCGGCCCCGGCATCTACGGCCCCAACAGCACCTCCAACGCAGGAGTTACATCCTCATCCTCCACCGCCGCAGCTGTGGTCTCCTAACGCACACAGGGGGCCACTCAATACTATATGCCTTGAGAGCAAATGTACCACAAGGTATATAAAGACTATGGGAAATAATAACAAAGACTGACTCACTCTAAAGTGCTGCGTATTAATTTTGGATACAAAGAAGCTGAAGTGGAAAAATTGGTGGGAGAAAGTAGCAAACGCAGGGGGAAACTGAAGGAGGAGTGACATCACAACACTGTCAGCTAACGGGAATAAGCGAGAAGTGCTCCTTGACACGCCCCCTCTCCTGTGGTTACTGTCGGGACCTGCCTATCCAGTTCTGGTGTTTGGAATGAGTGAAATTCCTGCAGGCTCAGAGCACCAGCACCTTTCTACGGCTGTAAAAATGGAAACCACCACAACAATACATCCACCGTGTACAAACAAATCTCTTGAAAGGAAAGTATATTTTTGCTCCCAACCCCCTCCCGCCACTTGTTTTATAATTATTCCTTTTTTATTTTGTGTTATTTTGCATCTATTTGTGGTTTCCTAAAGGGGGCTGGATGTATTGTTGTTGGAGGGAGCGCAAGGATGCAATGGGACACACATAAAACGTGACGATAACATAGTTTTTATGGACCAAGGATCTTGTATAAGCTTTAGTAAAGGTACATTTTTCTCCATACCTTTTTTTGTATTAAACATATAGTACACTTTTGTTACCAAATAGTTTCTATTCTTCCTTTGAGCTTGGGCTTTGTTTTCCCCCTTTGAGGTCCAAAATCCCAACCTGTATGTTATTGTGACCTTACTACAAATGCCTGCTTTGTCAGTCCTTTGGATTGAACTTTTTTTTTTTTTTTTTTTTTTTTTTTTTTGGATACTCTTGCTTCTTCTGTTGGGGAAAAAAAATCTGAAGTTTGGGTTGTTTATTTGCATAAGCAAAGGTTAATTATTATTATTATTATTTTTTTAAATAGGGGAATAATCTCAGAGGGCCTATGTTTTCTCATTTGGTTTTTATGAAGTCTTTAAAAAGAAAAGCTTTAAGCAACGCCTCTGCCTTGCCTGCAATACTCTATGTGCGCTATGTCTCCTTTGGAAAGTATACACATCAGTACATCTCACATGGAGCCATAGCAACATTTGCAGAATACATGAAAAACTAGACTTCCGTAGTTACAAAAACAAGTCAGTTTGTCATTTTCAAACTAATGTAACAAGCATAGTCATTGACTTAAAAGGATAGCCTTAGTACTGTATATTCTTCCTGTGTACACAGTCCAACCGCTCACATATCTAATATCCTGTATCTGTTGCTCTGTTGGTCACTGTTAACGTATCATAATGTAGTGAAACTTAAAACTGCAGCTAGCTAGGTTTCTTCCAATGTGTGCTGTAGTTGTGGTGGCATTTAACTCCAGTGGTTTTCCAAAAAGACGGACACTTTTCAATTTAATGTGGCCTTACCAATAACTTCAATTACAAAAAAAAGTACTTCACCTTTTCTTATCTGCTGTTTACTCACCTCTGAAGAACCTGTGCATAGCACAAAAACAAGCTAATGCCTCGCTTCTTACCACAGGAGCTCTGCTGTTTTGAGCTCATTGCCGCGGCTCCAGAACCACCTTGTCATGCAAAAGCAGCCTTCTGAAAGATCTCTCAGCCTTCAGTTTTTTTTGGGGTGTTCAAGTACAATAAGCCCGTTTTTTATTCTCATGTGGTGCCCAGCACCTTTTCACTTTTGGTACAATGTCTCACGAGCGCTGTAAGCTCTTTTCAGCCTTCCTTTAAAAAAAAAAAGAAATGTTAAAAAAAAATCTCCTGTGGTTTATTATCTTTGCAGAAACAAGCCTGTGTAAATACTCGCTGTCCGAGTAGTTGCACTCATCTGTGTTCATGGCGACCGCGTCTCCTGTAGGAGTATAAAGGCCTTCTAAATGTGTATTATTGAAGATGTGCATTTCCACAACAGAACAGCAATATTGTACAGGTCATTTCATTGTTTTTGTCTGCCTGAGCACTAGTTCACCAGCCAGCAAATGTGTGTGTGTGTGTGTGACTGTCATATGTAGTTGCTGTAATGGAATATTGAGTCAGACTCGCTCCATTTCAAAGTGTGTTTCAACTGCTCTCCAAAAAAAGAAGAAAAAGAAAAGAACCTGAGATTAATGGGGTGTTTCTGTCTTCCACCAGGATACAAATGTCTGATAATTGTGGATAAACATTGAAAGGCAATACTTGTGATCTTAAGTATTACAGTACAACTGTATACATGTCCGGGAAAAAAAAAAAAAAAATACTGTAACTTGAATGTCTGCTTAATGAAGTATTTCAGAATTTTCTTACAAACAAACCCTTGAAATAGGAACAAAAAAGGATTCGCTTGCTCCATCCTCAGTGTAAAAAAAGATTAAGTTATGCCCCCATTTCGCCACCCTGGCCCACCTGTCAGTCATTAATGTCAAATGTTTTATATTGTAATATTGATATTTTTTAAATTATTGGTACAAAGTCTCCCCTTGTCTTATGTCAAAAAGAAAAAGAAAAGTGCATTATTGCCCGTGCTGCCTATGTTGGCCTGGGAGTGTTTTTGTTTTTTTTTTTGTTTTTTTTTTATATATAAAAAGAGGCCACTTCCTGTCTGTCCTGGACTCGTCGAAGAGTTGGTGCTGCAGCGGCAGTGTAGCGTCCAAACCCAATATTTGCGCTCCTTCACACTGAACTCTTGCGCCGAGCTGCAGGTCAACCTGAACCCTTTACTCAGCAGAATGGAGATCACAAAATCCTAACTGTAGATTTTTAGCTTGAGTGTTTTTTCTACTAGCTCTAAATTCAGCGAGTCCAGCCCTCCTTTCCCCCTCGAGCTTGGATATTTTTAGCTTTGTGTTTACATGCTGAATCCCCTCATACGGCTAACCCCTGGCTTCGCTACGTCTCCTCACGCGAGTTTGAACAGAGCAGCTTTGTCACATTAGCTCAAACTAATAAAGGGGGTGATGCATGCTTTTAAAAAATGTGTCGCCTAGACAATCGGAGCTGGTTTACAGTTTATTTCTCTCTTAAAACGTTGAGCGATAGGGAGGATACAGAATGACATGATAGCATGCCTCACTCATAAAGGGGATGAACTATCAAAAGGGGTCAAAAACAAATGTTACATGCCTTCTTAAAAACGCACGCTGTATTAACCTGGCGACAGAGAGAAAACAAAAAACCGCCATCTCATTAGCGATGCTTTTTACAAAATATCTTAACCAGTTTCTTTTTCTCTTGTGTGTCTGGTCATATTTGTTTTACTCTTCCAAAAGCAGCTGTCCTTGTGTTTGTTTGTTTTTTGTTTGTTTTTTATAATGAGATCTGAACAATGTATCCTCTAATATGCCAAATGTCTTTTATAATGTAGTTTTCATGCACTGCTAAACAAAACAGGGCAGAGTGAGAGGCAGCTTTAAACAAATTCTAAAAAAAAAAAAAAAAAAAAAAAAAAAAAAATGGAAGAAAAAAAAAAAGAGGAGTGTGGAGCCCTTCTCTGTCGCACTCAGCCTTACTTCTCCTTAATACTATTCGGCTGTTTGCACTACAGAGCGCTAACCTTTCTTTTCCTCTCACACATTTCATTCTCACTCTTTACCGCTCATGTTTATGTGTGTACATTAGGAGTTTTCCCCTCCCTTTAGTTTTTAACATGCAGCCTGTTATGCTTAGCTTTGCTACAGTTGGATCACTTTTTTTGTTGTCATTTTCCCCTCCTCTCCTTCTCCATGTCCTTTCACTCTCACTGTATCTGTGTATTATTCTAGTAAATGGTAAGCAGAGGTGTCATTGTGGTAGTATACTCAGTGCTCAAAGGGTTGCTGATGGTAGAAACCTGTGCCGTTTGTAACATTTAGCAATAACGTCAAAACAAAGGGGACGGTTTTTTTTGATAACATACGTTAGTTTTGTTTTTGTACATATTGCAGCTCCAGATCATGCTCAAATCTGTATGTCATTAAAAGAAGAAAAAAAAACTAGAAAAAAAAAAAACTTGCAATATTGGCATAAAAATGAGAAATAAAAAAAGTGATATAAAATCTCGCTTTGTGTTATGTTTTTAATTGTCATCAGAAGTATAAGCATGTACTTTTAAAAAAACACTTTACTCCAAATAATTCAGGATTTAGCGGAAAGAAATGAATAACCCAGACGTGTGCCTCTTCAGTGACAGCATCGCCTAGGGCTTTAGCAATCTACCAAGACCACGTGGAGCTCTTATCCTTGGGAAGAAGTCCCAGTAGAGTCCACCTTTTCTTTCCGTCACTTGTCTGGGCCCTAATGTCCTCTGTTCTTTAGATCCACTTTTATTAAAGCCGTTAAAAGCTCCCAAGTTACTCTGCCCCCAGCCTTTGCAGACGCATTTGCACACCGGGCGCTCAAGGTCTTTATATGGTCAACCAGGCGTTGGTTATTCGGAGATAGCTTGTGCGTCTGTGCATTACCAAAAGAACACAACACAGTCCCTAGAACCAATTTCAGATGTATAACAACCTGTAAAATCACTAGTTACATTCAATTATGTGCAGGTTTAACAGGCCTTCCATCAAATTAGACACATTATCATGCAAAAAAACCAAATGCTTCAAAATCTCCATTAATGCATCAAACCCTTAAGTAAGAATGTATACAACAATATTAACATTGCAACATATTGCTACAGTAAAACAAAATGGGAATAAGTTGCTACATAAACTATACACTATATTTAACTATGAATCTGGAAATCAGGTGGGTAATGCCGGGAATTCGCTTTGAAGAGGAGGGGATACAGGTGTTCAAAGTCCCACTAAATGATAAGACCTCTCCAGTTATAGTACACAGTACAAGCCCTGTAGAGAGAGACACACACATACACACATACACACAGTGGGTCAAGGACAAAAGCAGAACTATTTGTGCGCTGGAGGACTGTTTCGAAGCTGCTGATTACAGTTACGTTGCAGTGTGACAGGCAGCCGCTGCTGAAGATGACAAATAGAAGTATGTTTTTTTTTTTAACGTTTCGTGTTTTTAGCCGTTTTCCTACAAATCATAAATAGTTTACATCACTGCTGATTATTTTGTGATTACGATTCTTTTTACATGTATTTTCCCGACTTCTAGGCAATTGTCATTAACATTGTATTTAATTTAGGTGAAGATGATCTTGGTTTGAACTGTTTTCATGACCGGTAAGTAAGAAAATATATAATTTGTTTTGTAATTTGGACGAACTAATCCAATCGTGTAGTCTAATCCTTCTGGCACGGATTGTGCTTTTAGATATTTCTCACCTGGTGCACATAGTTCAAAACAATGAACTGTATGGAAAGACTATTTGGTCTCTGTAATGTGTTTAAAGAGAGTATATGGAGAGTGGTTGTGAGATTAATTGCCATTGTGCTTCATAAAAACACTCCCTTGCTATGTCAGACTTGAGGCCCTTCAAGGCTTTATATGACCAGGCATTAGTCAGCCATCCAGGACACTGCAAGCTTTAGGGAAACATCTGGCAGTGTTGATCTGCTGTGAGAGCACTGAATCTACTCTGCTGCTCCACAGTCATTACCTATTGCACATTGCCATGTCACACTTCAAGTTAAAGCAGCGTATCTGCTCATAAACTAGTCCTATAAGCACTGTGAGAGCTTTACGCTAAAACAACACAGCAGATTCCCTCCAAGTGTTTGCACTCAGGCCAGAGCTCGCACACATACGCTTCAATCCAGTTTAAGTCAGCTCACTCCAGGCTGATGCACGGATGCCGGTGTAGGTGAAGCGTGTGCTGGCTCCGCTTGGCGGGGTATGACCATTCTGCTCAGTGATCTTTGGCCCTGCTCTAAATCTGCCCACTTCCCCTTTAGCCACCCCAGTTCCAGCTGACCTCCCCAAGCCGCCGCTCCCTCCACTGCTCGTCCTTAAGCAGCTGCAGCAGGTGAACGTGGCCAGCATGCCCTGGCGGAAGCGCTTGTTCATGAAGCAGTAAATGATGGGGTTGACACAGGCCGAGGTGTAGGACAGCAGGTGGATGAAGGAGATGGGCGCCCCGGTCAGGCGGTAGGCCGAGCGCCGGTCGAAAGCCTGCCACGCGTTGACCACAAAGACGGGAGTCCAGCACAGGAAAAAGAGGAAGACGATGACCAGGAGCATGCGGATCACACGCTTTTTGGCCATCAGGTTGGCTGTAGAGCTGCTGCTGGACACACGGCCCACCATGGGCTTGCTGCTGGAGGTGCCTGCACTCACTGTGATGCTCTTCTTTTTAGACGGCTGCAGGTAACAGCCATCACTGTCACCGGGTTTGATGCTTCCAGTGCTGGACTGTCTTTCTGCCAGAGGAGAGAATATGAAAAGAAAAGACTGGAGTGTAAGAGTGCAGCAGTATAAAAATACGCAGGACATGATCAGGAAAGTTGGGGTCATTTCTGCCACTTAAGACCTACAAATGGGAGACTTTCCTAAAAGACAGGGCTGCATTTCCAAATGGTTAGCAAGGAAAAGAGCATATTATATGTCAAGTTATAGAATAAATCTAGTGATATTCAATATTTTGCTAATGTCAAATCAAGAAAAACGCTAAATCAATAACGAATTGATCCTACTTACAAGGATTGTCTGTGTAGCCAATCTCTTGCCATATACCTTCATTTTTACCCCAGAAACTATTTAAAAAAACATCAAAAAGCCACAATATTACACTGGGTGCCATGTTCCATTCCTTTTGAGTACCCGGGACATGTGCACTGTTGTTTATTTTGACAAATTTCACAAACCTGCTGCTCACTTGAACACAAAATGTGAATCAATCCGCAGCTGAAAATAGTCCCAAAGAAATGCACAGCTTTATCCTTAAAAGGAAAATGTTGCTTTTGATCACTTGCTGTGTTTCATTTTCATACCTCTGCTAGACTTCCTGCTGGACATCTCAAACGTGATGCCGCGGAAGAGCTCCAGGCAAATGAGTCCATAGGCTGTCATCATGACTATCCCGGGGATTAGGAAGAGCAGCAGCAGCAGGGACACATACCTGCAAGGGACACATCGTAGGAGTAAGTAGATGCAAATGAGCAGTCAATGTATCTTATTTAAATCAACACCAGAGTCAAAATACTTTGCTGATATTAAAGTCCCCTGCCTTTGAGTCTGGACTAATATCATCATGATAACATGACTGTTTATATTGTATTTAATGTGTAATAAGACATTTTTTGTAGTTTTTTGTAATTGTAAACCTTAACCCTAACCCTAACTCTAACCCTAACCCTAACTCTAACCCTAACCATAACTTGTCATGACAAAAACCGAATGACACTTACTAAAAGAAGCGTTATGTCATAAACATTTATGGTTATTTATAATGTTTATGACACGTTCATGACAGTGTCATGTCACTCTTATGTAGATACCTTCGAGTAAAGTGTAACTGCTTTTTTTCATTCGGTCCCGAAAAGCACTTTGGTCATCATGTTTTTCAAATGTGCTCTATAAATCATTTAACCTGACAAATTGACTTTATTATTTCAAAGTGTGTGCTTTTATTTTGAAGGGTAAGATCTGTGTCATGCCAGAAGATTTCCCCAAGTGGTCGTCTCTCACCAGCAGCACCAGACTGAGAAAATCAATACTGTAGGGGGTCCATCTGAAATAAGCAAATGGGCTACTTTAGCTGCCACACAATCGGAGCGCATCTGAGTGTGAAGACACCGCGCTGGGACAGTAAAGGTACCAAGCTCCCCTAATGCACTTATTTTTCAGCTCACCAGGACTGCTGGATGACGTCGTTGGGCCACACCAGGCGGCACATGTGCCCGGTGCTGTTGTTGATGCGGGTGAAGGGCTTGAGGGTGCTAGAGATGGGGTACGGCAGCATCAGGATGAAGGACGCCACCCAGGTGGCAGTGATGACCTTGGCGGCATGGGATTTGGTTTGCCACACCCTGGAGGTCAGCGGGTTGCAAATGGCGCTGTAGCGCTCCAGGGAGATGGCCACCAAGTTGAACGTGGAAACACTCACTGAGACACCTGCACAGATCAGAAAATAACAAAATAGATGACAAGCTTTTTAGTTTCAGCGCTGATTTGTTATAAAAGTTCATCTGGCCATATCTGACCATAGAAGTCATTTTTGAAAGGAATAGTTCGTACATTTTGGAAATACCAGTTAGATGAGAAGTCTGATCTTACTCTCATGTCTGTACGGTAAATGTGAAGTTACAGCCAGAAGACGGTCAGCTTATCTTAGCATTAAGACTGGAAATGGCTCTCTCCTAAGGTACAAACAAAGCTGTAGCTTCCTGCTAACAGAAATACATGAGAGTGGTAACTTCTCATCAAACTCTCAGCAAGAAAGCAAATGAAGTGCATTTCCCAAAATGTCAAACTATTCCTTTAATTAGGTGACACATCCTTCCACCCTGGTCTTGTTTTGTCTCCCCCTGCCATGGCCCCACATGTCACCTTGTTTACTTCAGTGCCTGTGATGCTATGGCACATTCATTTGACGTCCCATTAAATTTCACTGCTGGGCAGCCACAGGCACATCCTGCACTGCCTGTTACAGTGTTAAGACACTCAGTAACAATAACAAGAAGAACTATAAATAAATTAAAATGATCGCTGTGTACAATCCGAGAGGAGTGACAAATCAACAGATAAACACTGGGACAAATGAGGTAATAATTCTGGATGACAGCGCTCTGATCTCACTAAATGGAGCACCAGGAAGTAAGGAGAAAAATGAAAATCTAATTTCCTAGCAAACCTGTAATTGGATGAGAATGAAATATTATCCATCTGTTAGGTAATGACTGCACATTATTACAAAGCTCCCAGCGGAGGCTCTCTGAGAGGTTAAATAAAAAGATTCTGGAATTTATCATAATCACAAAGCAAATCAAAGCCAAGAGAGAGTTGATTCACGTCCTTGATGCTGTTGATCGTTGGAGAAATAATGGAAGTAATTTAACTTGGGAATTGGCATAAAAATGTACGAGAAATCAGTCTTGTTGTTTCTAAATTTAAAAAAAAAAAAAAAAAAATGTAAAAAAAAAAAAGTCTGTCCACTGCCACAAACAAACACACACTCAGCAGTATGATATTTGGAAGGAGTTCGCACAGGTGTTTGACTATATAAGCTTACTGGTTAAAAGTCTAACTACAAGCTTTACTAAAGCTGGCATTTTGGTGGCCGGGTTGGATCAATGGGTAGAGCAGGCACACCTATACTGGGAGGTTTATGCCTCGACGCAGAGGTCCAGGGTTCAAATCCGACCTGTGACAAATTTCCTGTATGTCTTCCCCCTTTCTCACCTAGCTGTCCTGTGAAAAATTAAAGGTGGAAAAGCCCAAAAAATAATCTTAAGAAGCAGGCATTTTGGATTGGTTGTGTCCTAATGTTGGTCATAATAACAAGATTGTTTCTTTTCTGCACAACTGTCATGATGTCATCAGCCCTTTCCTCTCCCTGTTTGTTATGCCTCATGTTTCTCCCTCCTGCTCTGTGTCTGTGAGTTGTGGGCGTGGCTTAGTTTGCAGGCTGCATCAGGTAACACTCATTCCCTAATCATCCCCCAGCAAGTACGTAAGGCCGGCTCTGTGATCCACTCGTCACTAGTTCCGTTGGTAATGGCCCCAAACTGATTGAGATTTGTACAGATTGAATTCTTCATTTCCAATTGGTTTTATTACCCATGTCAAACATAAATATTTATTTTTTTATTGTGACTCTGATTATAGACAATGTAATTATCCATGGGGCTGAATCTACTGTAGAATAACACAGGAAACAACAGCCTTATTGCACATTAAAACTCTATAGTAAATATAGTAGCAGGAAAAACTGTACTGGTCCTGCAAATATAGCTTCAGGTAAATCCACACTGTCTGACAAATTGTTTCCTTTTTAACTTGACTTTAGGGCTGTTTTTGCTCATTAAAGCACCAGGAGCATATGAACAGGGAAAGGAACTTTGTGCAGGACATGGCCTAAGATGACTTCAGTTATCATCTCTTAGTTCAAAATACAGTTACCAGCGCAATAATAAAACACATTATTAATGCACGATGTATACAGAGTTGAATCATTTTGCATCGGGCATGACAGAAGTATTAGGCAATGGCAGAAATGGATTTGAATTAGAAGGCAACAGAGCATCAGTGCAAAACTGTTACACATTCAAATCAAACTTGGTTGCAAAAGTTGTAATAATTTGGCAAATTTTCTGGTAACACTTTACAATAAGGTACACAAAAAACAGGTAGTTAATGATTAGTTACTGGTTTTTTTTAGAATGGTAGTTACTGTTGTTTGAAAGAGTAACGAATGATTAGTAACTACCCTTCTGAAAAACAGTAACTAATCATTAACTACCTATTTCTTTTGTGTACCTTAGTCATTTGTACAGTTGTTGTTGTAAATGATAAATTGAGTTATCACAATAATATTTGTATCTGGATTTCAACAATATTTATGTGATATTGTCAAACATTATGTAGAGACATTTGTCATGAAAGTTCATAAAATGGTATAACTTAATTGTGAAGGAAGATTTAAGACCACAAAAAGACAAGAATTAAGATACATCACAATTCAAAGACAACCAAAACAAACTTGATGTCATAATTCTCCTCACCCATGAAGTACATGACCAGCTTGCACATGCCGGTGCCGAAGACAAAGTCCCTCATGAGGTTGGGGATGAGGGTGAAGGGGATGCAGACTAGAGAAACCATCAGGTCGCTGATGGCCAGAGACAGCAGAAACAGGTTGGTGACGGTCCTCATGCGCCTGTTCCTCACCAGGACAGCGATGATGAGGCTGTTGCCCAGGACGCTGAGGAGGAAGATGAGGCTGTAGAGGACGATCCGCACCGTGTGGTTGATGTCTGAGAGGAGACACATGGGTGCACACACATAAAGTCTGGTCATGTCATTCTTAAAATGTGTGCAATTTTGATTCACCCTCTCCCTCATTCTCTCTCTCTCTCTCTCTCTCTCTCTCTCTCTCTCTCTCTCTCTCTCTCTCTCTCTCTCTCTCACACACACACACACACACACACACACACACACACACACACACTCTCTCTCTCTCTATCTCTCTCTCTCTCTCTCTCTCTTTCTCTCGCTCTCTCTCTCTCTCTCTCTCTCACACACACACACACTCTCTCTATCTCTCTCTCTCTTTCTCTCTCTCTCTCTCTCTCTCTCTCTCTCTCTCTCTCTCTCTCTCTCTCTCTCTCTCTCTTTCATTACCCTGAATAACTAATATTCTTATTCCTATCTAGTGACTGTGTACGGCCAGTATCTCTTGGATTATCACCATAATAAGCCTTTAATGGATTTTATCCACATAAATGTACGAGCTGTGTGCTATTTAATCCAGAGCACACTTTATTAGCGTTGTGAAGTCCCTGAGCCATATGCGTAATGCGCACTGACGCAAAACATGCCCATAGCGGTCGCTCTTTTTGGCACAAACTAGAGACAGTGGGTTGCATTTGGAATACAATTAACATCATCAATTCATGAATACAATTATCTACTATTGGGCAGGATGTTCTATAGCAGTTAGAAAAGATGAATACATTTACTGTACCTTGAGGTTCGGGTGAAGGTTCCTGCTCGCTCTCGCACTCCGAAATGTTCTTGATCCCAAAATTACATAAAATCTTGTTCAGGTCAGTTGAATTCATGAGCATGTCGTGTATTGTAAATGTCTCCATTTCGCTTTCTCTCCTGTAGCCTCAAGTCAAATCAGTCATATGAACAGCATTCGTCATGCTCTTGCAACAAAAGAAAATGAAGGATGAGTTGTATTACAATTGTAACTATATTTCCTGTTAGTCAATTTAAAAAAAAAAGAAATAAAAAAATAATAATATTGCTCTCTACAAGTTTCCGTGCGCTCCCAGTCTGGTGCGCTGCGCTCCACTCGTGCCCAGCTTCTGACGAAATGTGCGACGGGTCGTATTGTTGAGTGCTCAGCCCGCCTTTTGGGTCTGTGCAAGTCAGCATCTCCTTTTTTTTTTAAACATAACACTGAGTCGTAAATCATTGCAGTAATAGTAGGCTAGGTAATACAGTAGCCTATCTGCATTAAGCATTCTTCTTGCTTCTTTATTAATACCTCCAATATATCTAATTTCCCGGATAATTTATAAGTGAGGAAATACTTAAGCCAAAAATTCAAGGTGTATAACTGGAATAACTTAATTTAAAATGTCAGATGTCCGGAGCCAGGAGGGTGCTGTGCTTCATCTACTGTAGGCTATATATGCCCACGCTTCCTTGTCACATTTCAAAGCATGGTATTGAGCGTGGCATTTTATGTAAACATGTCAGCAGCAATATGGAAGCTCGTTGACTCGTGCTGTAATTGTTGTGATGGGTGGAGAGATGCGCTGTCATTAGTCTGTAGTGCCCAAACAACAACGCCATTGCCATTGCCATTGGAATCAGTCACATATTGAGCTTTAGTGACTATTGTCTTACTCCGTGCAAGAGACAACAAATGATTAGCACATCATTGTTATTATGAACTGAAAGCCTTGGTACTGAAGCTGTTCAAGAAACAGTAGGGGACATTTTTAAAGGCTGTTGTTAATCAAATAGTACACGAGATAAGTGGCTCTTAGTGACACAAGTAAGTCCATGTCACAGTGTAACATGGTTCAGTTTAAGCAGTCTTTGGACATCACTGTGATATTAGTAAGAAAAAACTATTTTCACAACAGAAAGACCTTAATTGCATTTGCCTGGGAGGGAATACAAGCACACACTGTAACTGCTCTAATTCACCTCTACCAAACTGAAGCAATAAGTGGCCTTTTGGGGGTAATTTCCAGTTATGCTCCATACACAAATGCACATGTGGAATTCATGTAGGCTAATGTCAGAAACACACATGTGGGCTACCTGGATCATGTGACTCTCTGCTAAAACCACGTTATTTTAATCACACTCACTTGTGTCTTTACTTTTGTAGCAATGGCCTACCAGAATGTAAAAACATTCCATACAAGTAAAAATCCTGCATTCATAATCTCATTTATAAAAGTACAGAGGTATTATCAGATAAATGTAGCACTACTCAAAGTATCAACAGTTTAAACATTCAATCTGCACATAAATGACCTTTGTGTCAGAGAAATTCTTCTAGTTCTCTTAAAAATTGCAGAGTCGATGGTGTGATGAATCAAATCTCTTTACTTCATGCAACATGGTGAGAAGACCTGAACCTGTCGTTCTCTCCAGACAGAGGGTGAATACGGATAGGCAGTAGACCTATGAACAAAATACTGTTTTACATTAAAGCATGCAAACATAGTAGAAACCCAAAATATAAGCATGAACCTGAAAATGAGCATAATGTGGGACCTTTAATGTTAACTTTCAGCTGACTCTCATCTGACAACCTCACAACTCACACATATAATCATAGGCTTCACCAAAATCAATACTGTACATTGAGTACGCAATCTAAAATCTCAAATCTAAAATGTTTATTTCCCACATAAGGTTTATAATTGTATATTGTGTTATTGGACTGTAAAAACTGATGCATTCAGCAACATTTTATTGATTGTTGTATTAGTTGGTTGAGGTGGAGCTATATTAACCCTTGTGTTGTCTTCCCTTCAACCTTGAAAAAAAAACACTTTTTTTCTGACATTTTTGACGCCTTTTTTCACAATTTGTTTTTGCTTTTTCCAACGTTTTAAATTTTAAAATTTTTCTTCTACAGATTTTCAGCGCTTATTTCTACGTCCCATATTTTCTGATATAAAACAAAAATTTAAAACGAGTCAATGTGACCCGAAGTCAACACAAGTGTTAACTACATTATAAGATTATGAGTAGTTTGATTATAACGTGTTGTAATCTGATCATACAATTCATATGACTATAATAAATGTAGTCAGGTAAAAAGTGCAATATTTCCATCTGAAATGTAGTGGATTAAAAGTGTAAATACTCAAGTAAAGCACAAGTAGGCCTACCTGAAAACGGTGCTTAAGTACAGTACTTACGTAAATGTACTCAGTTACATCCACCACTGAAATGTATGTGAAGTGTTTTTTAAATGTGATATTATCATAGAGGATATTATTTGTGAACTAAAGTGTATGTATTTTACTGTCGGAACATGATTTTTCATCTCGGAACCAAAGTATCTGGTTCTTGTTTCCCCTACACGCGCACTGACCGACCGTCCTCAGTTGCTAAGTAACCTCTGCAGGGCGGCTGCCGCATCGCCGGATGCTGCTGTAGTACACAAGAGATCAAACTGTGCCGTTTCAGACGCAAAACTTTGATAAGGAGGATGGAAGAGGGCTCCGAGTTATCTCTGACCATCGCTCAGATCGTGCAGCGGCTGAAAGGAAGCCATTTACACTCTCAGATAGAGAGACAAGCCAAAGTGAGTGATGTAACTAGCTAGCATGTGGCTAACGAGCAGGTTGCTGTCAATCTCAGTGTCGTGAGCAGTTGCATTTGTAGTTCTGGTTTATCTTAATGTAAGCTACTACATAAGCTACATAGCTAATAAAATGTCTAACTTTTTTTGTATTCTTTCCAAAATGTTATGTAGGAGTGTTTACATCAACCTGAGATCAAATTGGAGTCCCTTAAAGAGGACGTACGCAGTTTTCTCAAAACATCAGGTGGGTATTAGCTAGCTAATTCTTCTGTACCACATACACAAATAACAGATTTTAACAACTTTTTTCCTTTCTGTGTGGTGATAACGTATTTTAATGTTTTACAGGATGGGAAAGGCAGCTACAGAATGCAGTGTACAGAGAGCTGCATGTGTAAGTTATATTCAAGTGTTAGTTGTGTGAAGCAATGGCACACACAAACATTATTAACATCAACAATATGTTATTACTGTAGACTGTCAAAATATGCACTCAGGTCTGTATACTCAGTTCTTTTCCTTGTGTATTTCAGGAGACAAAAAGAGGGACACCTCATGCTATTTTTTTTTTGATATTGTGCTTATTTGATATATTTTTGTTATTACATTTTCATCACTATTGTGTTGTCATATTAATTCTGTTTGTGTTCTTTATAATAAGGTACAATTTTAACATAATTCAGGCGAAAGCTTCAAATAAGCCCATTGGGGTTTCTGCCACTTCCTGCACTGTACATTATGCTGTTTGTTTTATTTGTCATGTTTATTTAAATTGTACACAATCTTAAACTAACTTAACTAAACTATGTCAGTTATACAGCTTAGAGAAGGTGTGTATTGTCCCTCATTGGAGTGGGTAGCTTCTAGCTTGTTAGATATGGAGCAAATTGACCAATTCTTGATGCAGTCTCTTAATAACACCCCTGCTTATTAGTCCTAATGCATGTGCAGGAAATCATCTTCACTGCAGCTGGTCGGTAAAAATGTCTGTAACACCTTTAGGACCTTAGCATATTTTTTAAATGTAAAACACACCTATGTGTTTAACCTGAATCATAATATTGTGAACTAATAGAAAAAGAGTGGCCTAAAGATTCTCAAGTTTGACACTTAACTTTTACTATTATTCTGGGATCTAAGAGCAACATAGATAACAAGTAAAAGCAAATGCAAACACACACACACACACACACACACACACACACACACACACACACACACACACACACACACACACACACACACACACACACATTAAGAGCTACCAGGTCCTCTGGGTGATACATGGATGTTTCTAGAGTTGAGTATGTGCAACTACATCCATGATACTCCATGAAACATAAGTGTTTATTGTAATAGTTCATTTCACTTGTGAGCATGCATTTAACTTGATAAACATCCCACCGGGGAGGTGAAGCATTGTTATATGCTAGAAAAAGTCTTTATTTTTTGCATATACTGCACATTGTTTACACAGGTTGGCTCAGCCAAAGAGAGTGGGATATGTGTAAGAATTATGATAAAGCTTCTAAGTATCAAACTCTGGGTGTGTTGAGTTTTGGGTATTATAGATCATTTGGATGCAAAGTTGCCTGACACCTATTCTTGTACAAATAGTTGTACCTCACATTGTTATCTGCCCCTGTAGCAGTTCAGCATCTTCCTGACATTATTTCTTGTTTTTGTCTCCTTCCCCTTTCAGTATTATTGGCTTTATATGTTCACTTTAGTTATTTTGGCAAAAAACACAGAATTTTAAGCTATTAAGAGATCACTGCTAATTACTCCATAAGAATCCCTATTTATGTGCCCTTTTAGTTCTCTCTAGTAATCTTGATTAGATTCAAATAGCTGAATAGATGTAAAACTCTTTGAACTTCAATAAACAGCTTTGAAAAGTGTTCAACTGTGTACTTCAACTGTGTACTTCAACTGTACTCTCTTACCTTTGAAGGTAACCTACCCTCATGCTCACTTGAGGCTCAGACTGAAACATAGGACGCTTAATGCTTTGCTTTTAAAGGATGACATAACTTTGCCTAATACCTCCTTCTTTTGGCCATTAATCAGCCCTATGTGCTCTTATAGGTGTTTAGATTAGGTTGAATGTTGTTTAACGTACTTAGACCTTGAGTCATTCAATATGCCATAAGCATGCTTAGTTGGAAAAGCCATGAGACGTGCTGCATCTGGTGGAGATGCGTTCTGACTCACCTGAACTTAATGCACAGGACACTAATGGTGACTGACTGCCTGTTTTTAAGAAAAATCTCAATATTTGATTTGCTTTTTGTTTGACAGTTTACTTCTGTCAAGCACTTACTAAAATATATACTTGTTTGTGTTCATAGTGGCTTCTATCCCTCAAAAACACAGTGGCATTTTTCTGTATTTACTTAATCAATTCTTCTTCTATTGTACTGTAACGCTCTCCGCCCCCTCTCTTGTTTGCTTATTCTAGCCAGCTGCCCCCGAGCCATCCCGCGGCTCCTCCAGAGCATCTCAAAGAGCCGCTGGCCTACATGCGCAAGGCACAGGTCAGTCTGTCTCCTCTTATCTCCGTCACTCCTCACTTGTTTTTCTACCTCTTTGACTGTTTTTTTTTTGCCTGCCGATTTCAGAGATGTAGCGCCTGTTTTTTATCACCTAGGTATTTGTAACATGGTATCTGAAGCCAAATGTTTCTGTGTTTGTGTGCTCTCTTACACAGGCCAGCTGGGAGAAGCGTGTCCTCAAAAGCCTGAACAGCATGAGTACAGAGCTTGGAGTGCCTCTGGCTCGCATGGTATCTAAAATATTGTCAAACACAGCTAACATAGAACAATTACATTACTTAATTCAAGTTCTATGCAAAAAGCCTTCAATTTTGCATAATGCAAAAAGCATCTTTTAGCCTGTATCATTTTTGGACAAGAGCTAGTCAGAAAAAGTTAGCAATGCTTCTGTAGCTGCAGACTGGTAATTAGCAGGCAGTGCTGTTTGAAATCAGTTTTATTATTTGGTTCTGTGCCCACACAATTGTATTTATGACCACATTATAGATTTGACATTTCCAAGACTGGTTCTGTTTTGGCTGTATGGCATTTGTTGAAATCTCCTCTTTCCACCCACTCCGCAGAGGCCCCCAGTGGAGCAGAAGGAGCTCACCAACAAATGGAACGAGATGGGCACAGATGAACCAGGTCTCTAGACATTACCCAGGGGTTTGGCCCCTGAGCAATCTGCCTTTTATGAAAGATTAGTGTTGATGCGTCTGTGCGCTAGTGCATCAGTCAGACACTGGTGTATCAGCTTAACACATCTCTGAACCAGATTTACCACTTCCATGTTTGCACTTTATCTGGTATTTATCCAGGCTTCTCTTAGGGACTGGGCTTGACTCTGCAACATCTGAAAAGTATATAATATGGTTTCCAGATGTTGATTCTGGTGTTCTGTCTTCTTCTTACCTATATCAGGCTTCAAAGGGTGAAAGCACAGGCTTTGGGCTTAAGTGTATGTTAAAAGTGCATTTGTAGAAGGAATGCTTGCAGTATATTGATATTTTATTTTTTCAGATAAAAACAGTATTAACATTTAGTCTCAGAAGACAACAATGACAACCTCTCAAAGAACCATTTGCACTTCAAGCCAGTACTTTTACAAAGAACACGGTAACCTAGTGTCCTAACAATGCTATCACAGCTCACTGCCATTTAATAACATTTAGGATGTGCCGTCCCCCGGCTATAAACACTTTGGATTGGGAATATAGAAGCTGTCCAGACTCTTGGATGGAGCTGTGATAACGAGCAGCACCCCTCCTTCTGTCCAAACCTTAATGTGCCCTCGTTCTAGGGTTTACACAGCACTTTAAATTGCTTACCACGCTACAAAGACAGTGCATGGAAGTCCCACTTAAAGCTGGCTGAAATGTGCCTCAGCTGTCCTGTACCGTTCTTTTCACTTTTGTAGAAGCGTCCAAATTGAAGTTGATTGTCACAAATGCATTCCTAAGTATATTCAAGTTCAAGTTGATTAAATGGACTTCATGGTTGGATTCATTTGTGTATTCTAGGATTTACAGCTCCTAAACCTGTTCTGGAATAGCACATATGTAAACATTGTGTCCATGTATCAGCTGGAAGCACCACTTATAAAGTGTCCTCTGTACAGTAAGTGGTACTGTCAACTAATGTGTTGTAGAGATACATTAATGCCTTTGTGTCTCTTCAGATTTAACTCGCTTTAGGCCTGTATATGCCCCTAAAGACTTTTTGGAGGTAAGCAGATTTCTTGCAGCTCAGAGTATTAGTGGTTACACTTTACTTGAAGGTATCTAAGAGTGACATGACACTGTCATGAACGTGTCATAAACATTATAAACCAGTCATAAACGTTTATGACATAACACTTTTTTTAGTAAGTGTCAATTCGTTTTTTGTCATGACAAGTTATGATTAGGGTTAGGGTTCATGTGTCATGTCACTCTTATGTAGCTACCTTCAAGTAAAGTGTTACTGTATTAGTATTCAGTGTAGTTTATTTAAGTTAAAGAAGAACTGGAATTTTAAGAAAAAAAATGAATTCCTTTATGGTACGTTTGTATATTATTGCTTTCTACCCAGGTGTTAATCAGCTTGCAGAACCCGAATCATGATAGCAGCGAGGACGTCAGTGTCAGGAGCCACTGGGGTCTCATCCAGGTTCCCCTCAATGTCAGGGACATCCCACAGCTGGTACGGACACATGTGGATGTCTGGTTCATTGCGATTGCTCATCTGTGTGTATCTATCTGCTGCCCCAGAAAATGCACAATGGATTTGAAATCAACGTATGTGATCTGTTTGTTTTTTGTGTTAAACTCTTAGAGACAAGCCTACTCAGAGCTGAACCTGACCTCTGGGCAGTTGGGGATTGATGACCATGCACACATCCATCCAGGTATTCACAAAAAGTAGGAATAGTTTGACATTTTCGGAAATACACTTAGATATTTTCTTTCTGAGAGGTAGATTAGAAGAAGATACCACTCACATGTCTGAGTGGGGTATTGATCGTTTCATGTAACTGTTGGCGAGAAAGCAAATAGCCATATATTCTTAAATGTTGAACTATTCCTTTAATAAGCCAGCTAGTTCCATGGTTTCGGCATCTTGTCAGCATGACACGTAGCATGCAGGACAATGTGTAGCTGAACAATTTCCAGTTGTGATACTGGTTTCGACATTGGGCAGCTTAAATGGCTATTCATAGTATTTCACCTTTAGAGGACTTTTTGTCCTATCGATTATGTTGCATATAATATATGATTGGTAATAAAAAAAAACGATGGCTATTCAGCAGCTTTTTAATATCGAGCCTAAACATATTTGTTCTGCAGTAATTAATCAGGAATAACAAAAAAAAAAGTGTTTACCTAATGAACACTGGGGTTTAATGGTGTGTATACCACTCTCTTCTCAAACAAGATCTCTGTTAAGTCCAGATATTGACATTGTCACAGCCTGGTGTTTAGGCTTTAAATAGAATTGTATCCACCGTCTCTGTGTTTGTAAATCAAAGCGATAGCATTAGTTTGAAAAACTGAGCCACTGCCAGGTGATTGTTAATGCATCTGTTTTGTTCTGTCTTTCTGTGTAGACTTGTTTGAAAACGAGTATGTTCAAATGGGGAAAAAAGGTCAGTGTTTGGTTCTTGGATTTAAATTATTTCTAAATGTCTTTCTGTAAATGGTTCTCTGTTAATTTAATTATTTAATTGCGGTATTTAAATATATGTGGGACATTTTCTCTACAAATTGATATTAATTAAGTACAAATACTAGACCTGCAAGCAGGTATACCGTGGTCCAAGCACCCGACGCAACTCGGAACCAAAAGCACCAACCAGAGGCTTCCAGGAGTATTAACACATTATCATTATTCATTAGTCATCATTAGCGCTGATTTAGTCCCCACCCTTTAACTCAATATTAAGTTAAGGAACCTGAGGCTACAGTTGCAGCCTGGAGTCTGCCTTCTGTTTTGTAGTTTTGTGTTTTATATTTGTACTTACTTCAGACCATTACAGATCTGGTTTTATTTTTTTACATTACAGAGTTTTTTTCTGGTGATCAGTGTCAACAAATGTAAATATATCCAAATATATCTGATTAATCTTTTAAAAAGAATGAAACCTGAAAGAGAGAGGTGAATACTTGTTATAGCCACTGCTATAAAGATGTTGTGGAGATACATTAGTTGCATATAGAGTGCATGAAAGAATACATCGAGTATATTTAGAAATATCAGTCTCAGGTGAAGTAATCGGCACAAAAGGTGTCTTATCTCATAGCCCTGCTATGAATCCATTGTAAACACCAACCTTATTATGGGCACCAATTAGACATCAATTGACAAGAGCCTTAAAAACACAAGCAGTATTTTATATACACAGCCACAAGGCCCTGGCCCTCTATTTCACCATAGGTTGGCTGTGTGTTGGCTCCCAAGCTCTGACTTGTAGCCCCGGCCAAATGTTAAGTGCACTCAAAAAGGAAATTTAAGAGCCGTGAAGTATGTCCGTTTATCTTATGACTGGCCGGTACCTTAATTCAAGGGCTTTGTGTTTTTGGCTACTGTCACAACAGAGATTCAGGGTAGAATGGAGCTATGGGAGAGGTTGTTTTCCAGCACATGCCTGTGCTTTTTTGGAAAGTTATGTAATAATTACCATTATTGGAATGTCTGTTTTGAGTTTTTATGTTTATAAATTTACAGAGGAATATGATTAATTAGTGTTATGACATATTTGTAGTAGTTTTCACAATTTATCTTATGTTTTTTTGGATCCCTGTTGAAAGATGTTTTATTTCTGTCCTAATGGACGTCATCCCTGAAAACAAACCTCTTAACAGTTTTAGCGTTGTTGTTGTGTGGTCATTCGAGACGTGCAGGTGTTCATTTTCCCAGCTGCTGTTTGTACATATTATGTAATTCTCCCAGCAAATCATGAGACTTTCTAATAATTCTTGATGGTCAGATGCATTCTTGGTTGGCAAGTCAAATGTATTGAGTTAAATTGAATTCAAATAGATTTAATATCATTTATTTGACGTGTTTATGAATTTAATCAATTTGAACTTAATTCAATATTATTTGATGTAATGCATGTATTTCAACTCAATTTGTGTTAATTACATGTAATTAAGTGCATTTATTATTTGATTTGACTTATAATTAATTTGATTTAATGTAACTTAATTTTATCAATTTGTGTGATTTTTTTTTTCTTTTCTTTCAGCACTTGCATGGAGAAAACATCTGTCCGTGTATTTCTGCCTCATGCACTCCTGTTCTCTTTTGTGTCTAACTTTTTGTCTCTTTTTGTTACAGTGGTGTTGGAGCAGGACAGTGCCGCAGCGCAGCAGTACAGTAGGCAGGGCTGTTCCACCGGGCTCCGGGCAGACCTGTGGGCCCTCATCCTTAACTCTACTAACCAGCCACAGGTACTATATACACACACACACACACACACAAACACACAGCAGAGTGGCATCCTAAGGGGTGTACCTTAGTGTCCTGTTGAGCCTAAAGCCAGAGTGTGACAAAGGTGGCTTTCTTTTAACCTGGCTACATCACCATGGTAACTTATGCTGCACGGCTAACCTGGTCCAGGGCAGGTTATAGTCAGAGTTTCGGATTGAAATCGGCTAAAAAGCACCTTTTACTAATTATCTCCTTTTTAAATGTCGCTCTATAGTCAATAGTGAATCTATGAGTGATACAGATTCTCAGCTGAGAGACTACGTTACAAATGCCAGCTTGTTGAGCTGTAATGTTACAATAGTAATAAAACCGCAGAAAAATACAGAGCCTGAGGATGAAAGCCCGAGTTGACAAAGCAACAAAGCAAGCTGATAACCACCTTTGTGGTACCCGTTATCTCTGATCGGGGTTTTAGACTTTGTCGAGCCAGCTAACACTAAGAAAACCTGGCTCTGTCGAACTTGGTTTGTGGTACACCCCTCTGGTCAGTGTTTGTTATAAAGCAGCCATACACACACAGCTGCAGTGATTCCCAAACAGCATGTCTACTACAAGGTGAAGTTTTCACAGTTAATGGTCAGATCTTTTTTTGGCTTCTTGTGTATTTGTTTCAGTGGAGAATTCCAATTGGACTGTTTCTTTTGTATTCTGGTATTTACACTGTACAGTAAAAACCAACATAGACACCAACTGACCTGCAAAATAGTCTGTGTATTAACCCCCTGTCCTATTTATCTTAGCCTTATCTTAGCTGTGGCTTGTCCTGTGTGTACAAATGCTAAAATAATCAAATGCTGGCGATTTAGCACTGTTAGCCCAAACAGAGCAGCTGCCTGCCTGTGTGGCAAAGTGCTGTGTAAACGCTGGAGTCCAGAACCCCCCCCCCCCCTCCCCCGTTGAGGCCAAGTCGATAAAACAATGCTTGTCATGGGAAGATTGATTTCTGAGGGAGACTTACTGAGGTCTGGAGAGTGTTAGCATGGCTCTGGACGGCTCAAGGGCAAACAGATTAAACAGTCAGAGTTGGCTAAGGACAGTATGTGCATTGCTTCTCTTTTTTTGAGTAGTGCACAATTGTGTAACCTGTATCTTGATAATTGCTTAAGATGACCGACTATTGCTTTACAAACACCAAAAGAACTAATGTGAGGTTCTTTGTCTGTTTATCCAACACAAAAAAACAATTATTGCCATTTAGGTTAAATACAACTTTGAATGAGTTCATCAAGTTTGGTCATAGAAGACCTAGTCTGGGTGGTGTCACTATTCTCTGCCGTCTTGCCTCATTATAGGCAGATTTTATTCTCTACGAATTGCAGTAGTGAACTGCCGTGACCCTTATTTCCAATATATATAATCACTTTCAAGTATTTTAGCAGAACTTATTTTCAATCTTCATCTGATGCTGTCCATATTCCCATGTTTTCTACCTCAGCTGTCAAAATGACCATCTCTGTTTCTGTTCTCCTCACATCCGCAGCGCTGATCTGACCTAAACCGGAGACATGTTTGAGTTTAACCATGTGTTCGGAAACAAGATACGCATCCATTAAGCTTGGTTTAATCCTTCTGTCATCGCCGTCAGAATACATAGACTTGATTTAACAGTATTCGTTAAGAGGGTGATCTTTTACCTACCACATTTATCAGACTGACATTCACTTTGTCCAGACAATCCTATTATAGGATTAACACCAACTTTGTAAGCAAACATTTTGTCAACAATTTAATTCATCAACAAGACCACACATACAGGGCTCTGGATATAATATTCATGCAAGTTATTGCACACATAAATCATGTTGGATCTCTGCCGTTCTAGGATGTGATGCATTATGAACAGCTGACGGCTGGCGTTATACAGCATGACCTGCTGGTGGACAACCTCATCTATAAGGTACACTCCTCTACACTGTCACTGTTTATGTTTATGAAGCTGCATGGCCAAGATGTTACAGTAAATTAAAAACTAGGCCTGTGTATTGGCAAGAATCTGGCGATACGATGCGTATCACAATACATGGGTCACGATTCAATATATTGCAATATATTTCGATACTGTGCGTTAGGCAATATATTGGGATTTTTTTTAAGTATTATTTTAGAAAAACTAATATTTAAAAACAAGACATGATGTTCATAAAAGTCAAAGACGTTTACTTTAGGTAAACAATTCAGTACACAGAAAATCATACTACCAGTTTGGGATTGTGGTTCACAGGTTCTTAGTGAGCTAGTTTTTATATGCTAAAGTAGGCCAAAGTTCAGCCATAGCTACATTGTTAGCTTCTAGCAAAAAGTCAGGCACTGCTAGGCACTAGTGGTGCGTCTCAGCATAGCGATCTAGCAGTAAGGGGTTTAAACACAACATAAACGTGAACCACTGTCTTACATGAATATTTTTTAACGTAAAAAAAATCGATAATGCCTTTTTGAAAATCTATACAGTATTGCAAAATAAAATATCGCAATACTCAAGTGTATTGATTTTTTTTCTTATACCCCTATTATAAACACACTGAAAGCTTTGGTTTTCTAGAGAATTTGAGTCCCATCACCAAGACATTTGTCCTGTGTAATATTAACTTTAATACCAAGGTTGTTCCCTGGAAATATTTTCTGATACACACAATCTCTGTATACATATTTACTGTACCTACTGTTTTCTTTTTCTTTTCTAATATTAGTTAAATTAGCTGTTAGCTGTAACATTTACATTTACATTCTTCTTCGACATTTGAGATCAAATTTAATTCCAAATCCGCTGCCCACCAGGATGTGAAGCTCACCGCCAGTAATGACGACTACTACTTTGTGTTTGAAGATTTCCTCTATCAGGTAGGGTCTGCTCTCTCACAGTTCAGCTCTTCATTTCTAATTACTTACCATATTCGTACTCTTGCCCTATATACTTCTGTTTACATTTTTAAGTGTTCTCTATAACATCAAATATTCATAATAAAATAGGCAACAATCACCTTTATCTCAACTGAGCCCTCATCAAACCAGTGCACAGAGCACACATACAAATATCTTTCATTTTAAATTACTAAAACTGTTCTAACTTTAGCACATAATTGTTTGTTTTCCGAACCTTAAATACACAAAGCATGTAACCTTGACTCTTAAACTTAAACCTTGACTATTTTTTATAAGGGTAATAGCTCTTTATCACCTCTATTTAAGAAGTCAGCATTTCAACATAGTTACATGGGCTCTTACAAATTATTAAATTAAACCACTGGCTATTCAAAACTAAACATCTTCATTCCACTAAATAAGAGCTTAAGCATTGCCAATGATTTATTTGTCATTGTCATGTAAGAACAGTTACTGCATGACAGCGTTCCTTTTCACCTAAAGTTACCTATTCATCCCAGACGAGGGTACGGGCTGTGATCTCTAGCTTTTCTGGTAGTCATCGCTCTGTTTGCCTTTGGTGCTGATAGTGAGTATGTAAGCATATATACTCAGCAACCAGTTTATTCAGCAGCTGTTAACATGTCATGCTCTTTGGCGTGGCTAACCGATGAGTACAGAGGTGTAGCAAGAACAAAGCTCCGTTATCACGGTCAATATTAACTGATGGGAAACTCTCTAGGCAGTGAAAGAATCCACTCATTGTGGGGTGAGTGTGAATTCACACAAGTTATGCTTGAGGAAAGCATAGGAAGCTTAAATAAGTGCATGTTCCCATCCCAATGTTTAAAGAGACATCACATTGTGGATGTTTATGAGTGTTAATTTATGGTTCATTAAAATAAATACCTTTCATTGCAGGATATAGATGGTCTCAACCTGATTAGGTACCTCTACAAGAGTTTAGAGTTTATACTAAATAAAATGCCCTTCTGGCCTTTCAAATTACATGAAGTAGATACAACATATACTGAGCTATTCATTCAACTAATGGTTTTTAAAGATGAACATTTATTAAACTTTGTGCTGCCTCCCAGTATACAATCTATCACAGACAAAAATACTTGAAATTTGACGGTAGACCACCCTGTTTTTGTACCCGGCAACTAGCTCAGACAAGAGGCAGCCTAGATTCACGTGCTATTGCCTTCATTTGCCGTTGTCATGCCTCTGCCCCGGCGACCGCCGTGTCCGGAGACATTATGTCTTCGGGTTGTCTGTCTGTCCGTACAATCCGTCCCATTCTTGTGAACTTGATCTATCTCAGGACCCCCTGGAGGGAATTTCTTTACATTTGGCACATGCGTCCACTAGGACTCAAGGATGAACTGATTAGATTTTGGAGGTCAAAGGTCAAGGTCCCTGTGACCTCACAAAACGCGTTTTTGGTCATAACTCAAGAATTCATACACTAATTATGACAAAATCTTACACAAATGTCTAATAGGATAAAATGACGAAGTGATTACTGTTATATCCAAAAGGTCAAATGTTAACTTCACTGTGGCATCATAATGTTCTACAAAAACACTTTTTACAAAAACACTTTTCTGGCCATTATTCAACACCATAACTCAGGAACAGAACGGGAGACGTTTGCTCAGATACTGAATTGGTGACAGTAATCCTGGGTGCCCACCTTGAAACCGTGGTGATTGTAAAGATCTTCTGTGCTGCCGGGTTGAAGATGTGTGTGAAGCATCCATGTTTCGCCAAAAAATACACTATTATTTTAGTCTGGACGGACATGGATGTAAACTACAACCTGATTGGTTGGTGGAGGCATACAACCGCAAGGCGGTAATTTTAGTTTCTAGTAGTCTCCTATTAATAAACTCTGGAAATGAAATCAATTCTCAAAAAGGCACATAAATTGGACTGTAATGGAAAGGGTTCCCACTTATAGGGTCAGGTGCGCTGGTTTAATAGATTTTTTTTTTACCCAAAAGGAAGGGCAAGGCTGCTCAAGGCCAGAGCAAAAAACAGGTGTATTAACTACATGTCTCCTTTATCCCCTGTCGTCAGGCAAAGATAATTATTACATATTGTGCAAGTAATCCTTGCATACGCGTGTGTATGGGTGTGAACATGTAATACCAAGCCTGTGCGTTCGCAGGTGTTGCTGTGTTTCTCCCGAGACACCGCCGTCTTGGAGCACTTCAAATACAACAGTGCCACTCCTCCTAAATCCTTCATCCAGGGTGAGATGATGTGGCCTTCACCAAGGACACACACGCTTAGACACATCACATCATCACATTAACTCACAGGAGTGCCACTTAACTCAAATGACCTAATGCAATGTATCTGCACACAGATACCTGTGCATGTGCATGGCAGTAGTGATTAGGAAACCGTTACACTGTGCTGTAAGTCCAGTTTAGTGATTGATCTGTGTCTCTGTCTAATAGGTAGAGGAGAAGATGAGGAGTGTGCTGTTGTTTATCCTCCCAACGGTGAGCCTGCAACTTTACATTCACATCATATTATTTTATATAGGAAACAACAAAAAATACAATATTTTTAGATATTTTCTTACTTATTCACATATAATATTTTGGTCATCAGTGAAAGTTTTGTATGAAGACAAAACTATATGCTGCTTATCTACATTGCTAATACAATAAATGTTTGTGTATTAACTGCTCTGACTGAAACATTTAATTTGCACAGGTGTAATCCCTTTTCATGGGTTTTCAATGTATGGTGAGTATATTTTGCAGTTAGTTCTCACACTTAAGTTGCAGGAGCAACACTGCAGGAGCAGAATATAACTGTGTGTGTGTGTGTGTGTGTGTGTGTGTGTGTGTGTGTGTGTGTGTGTGTGTGTGTGTGTGTGTGTGTGTGTGTGTGTGTGTGTGTGTGTCTGTGTGTGTCTGTGTGTGTGTGTGTGTGTGTGTGTGTGTGCGTTTGTCCCACAGTGGCACCTTTGTGTTTCTTGTACAACGAGCCATCCAAGCTATACAGTGTATTCAGGGAAATGTACATTCGCTACTTCTTCAGATTACACTCCATCTCCTCCTCTCCTTCGGTAAACTCAGTGATTATGTTGTTTTTGTAACTACTGCAAACTGTCAAGATCAAAATATTCTGTTTGTGTATTAATGCCTGACATCTATCTTCATGCATATGCTAAACTTGTGCACATGTGTTTCTGCAGGGGATTGTGTCTTTGTGCCTGCAGTTTGAGCGGCTGCTGCAGTCCCACCTGCCTCAGCTCTTCTACCACCTTCGACAGATTGGGGCGCAGCCGTAAGTAGCCTGCACACACCGCTTCATACCCTGTCTATGTGGCCCTGTGTCGCTCAACAGTTGAATGACAAACTTAAAAAGAGTAATTCATCCACATACAGTACATTAACTATCTTTCCACTCGAAACAATGATACATGAAGTGGTGGAAGAAGTATTCAGATCTTTTACTTCAGTAAAAGTACTAATACCACACTGTAAAAATATTCTGTTACAAGTAAAAGTCCTGCATTGAAAATGTTACTCAAGTAAAAGTATCAAAGTATCATCAGGAAAATGTACTTAAAGTATTGAAAGTAAAAGTGCTCGATGCAGAAAAATCCTCACATTTGAGAAGCTGGAAACGATCCAGACAGTTCTGTCAGTCAACTAAGTGTTTAATTGGCTAATCATTTTAAGTGTAAGCCTGTATATTGTTGGGTAGTTTAATTTAAAATAAAATATAATATTTTATAACTACACGTGTTTTGTGTGCAAAAATCTTAATTTGTAAAGTAACTAGTAACTAAAGCTGTCAGATAAATGTAGTGGAGGCAAAAGTACAATATTTCCTCCTCTGAAATGTAGTGGCGTAGAAGTAGAAAGTGGCATGAAAAGAAAAGACTCAAGTAAAGTACAAGTACCTCAAATTTGTACTCAAGTACCTTACTTGAGTAAATGTAGTTAGTTACATTCCACAACTGGATACATGTGACAATGGTACAGTATTTGTGTTGCTATTCTGTATTCTTTCATTGTATTTTAGGGCACACCTTTCCTAAAGTGAAATCTTTACGTGACCAATTTTTATCGCCATGGCAACTTACTATCATGAATGACTTGTTCTTCCTGCACATGTGCCTGTCCGCAGTGATACATCTAAGAGACTTAACCTTCATGAAGAATGTTCAGTATGCTTGTTTTTGTAACAACATTTCTACCATCAGCTCCACTGAAATCATATATTCATCTTCCGTCCTTTACACAGCAACTCAAGTTGGCCATACAAAAATTATTTTTTTCTTTCTTTCTTTGCCATTTGTGATAACTATCTGTGTATTTCTATCCAGGTTCTTAAAACTAAATTATATTTCTGTGTTTTGCTGTTGTATAGAATAGGAAGCACATACACCTTGCACACACGTCTTATTTCTGTAATAAGCTGCTGCCATCTTGTGGTTAATTACTGGAATCACAATTTCCTAATAAAAATAAACCACCTATTCATGGATCCTTAAGATGCAATGGTTTTGCCCCCAGGTTGCGCATAGCCTTTAAGTGGATGGTACGTGCCTTTTCCGGCTATCTGTCTACTGACCAGCTGCTTCTTCTCTGGGACAGAATCCTGGGTTACGATTCACTGGAGGTAGTTGCAGGTAAGAGTGGTTGCATTCATAGTTGGCTACAAACTCTTTGTACGGACATTATTATAATCTTCCAAATCCCTTGCTATACTTATTTCCTTATTTCCACATATGCCATCCTCTACTTCTACATGTCCGTTGCTCTCGGATAACCCCCCCCATACACACAAACTCCCACCTCCTCCAGTTCTAGCAGCCGCTGTGTTTGCTTTCCGTGCTGAGAACCTGATGGAAGTGACGTCACTGGCCTCAGCTGAGGTATGTTCGTCTCACAGTAGACTTGTGTGTGTGCGTTTGAAACTCTAGTCCTCTCCTTGTCCCCCACATACTCCTGCAAGGCTGTAAATAGCTGTTGATGACCAGCCAGTACCAGTAACCCAGTCTTCTGCATGCACGTCTGAAAAAATGGCTGGCTGGACACTTAAGAACCCCTTACCCTCTTAACCCTCCCTATGTGCCATCCTGCCAACACTCCCTCAGTCATCTGCCTCTTATCACAACACCACTTTCCACTGAAATGGAACAAACTTGTTATTTTACAAAGACTATTGGACAAGCCTTAACTGATGCCATCTTTTTACGCAGAATCATGTTAATAACTTGAATGTTAATATCTATTGTGTTAATAGCTAAATGAGTGCATCCTCGTTTAGCTTGCTGTCACTTGCTTTGCATTATTATAGTAACCAGTAATGTTATTCTTGTGCATGCCTGGTCTGTATACTGCGTCCACTCCCATACTGTGGTCCCACTATCATATTACGAACCCAAGAGTAAACCATACGATGAGTCTCCTCACTCGCTCCCCCATTCTCCCCTTCCCCTAAGGGTGAAAGGGTTAAACTACAATATGACGCATTGGGCGGCAGGCTGATATGCTCCTCTAAGGTGCTGGCCGGCACTATTTGCTTGCTCATTTACCACCTGCCCCAGCGGATAGAAGATATCATAACGTACTGCTCCTAATCTTATATTTAGAACCTCAGGCCCAGTGTTGAAATATTAAACCCTCTCTCCAAACATGATAGTGTTCCTAAATTTTAATCTCCTACCGATCTTGAAATATGTCTCTGGGTGAGGGTGTGCTTTATAGCCCTTCTCATGGGCTTAGTGGGCGAAGGTATGATTGCTTTGGTCAGGAGGGGTGTGAATTTAGATGACAATTCTTATTTGTGTTTTGTTTGACATACACACTGCAGGCTGTCCTCGCTGACCTTTCAACTCTGAAAGTCATGCCGCTCATCCAGATCTTTCTATTTGCCACCGCCATCTGAGGAGCAGGGGAACTACAGGAATATGAGTAGTGGTACGTACATACCACTTGGAGCATAAAGAGACACTCCAAAAATGCTACTTTGCAATGCCATAACCACACCAACACTATAAATCATCCATCAAGAACCACCAGGTTAGAGTGTGGGATATCAAGAAATAATGAACCTACACACATTACAGACTTCATCTTGCACTAGTTCAAGCAAAAAGCCAAACCCCTTTTTAGCATGAATGCACCATACATAGGGAATACCTGCTATTATGTTATTATATATTTTATCAATCAATTTCATTTGTCACATGAAATTGTATGAGGTACAATTCCAGTGAAATGTTATCCCATCAGCTCCTTCAACTTGTGCATGATTAATCATATTATTTAGTATGTAAGTATAGCCTACAAACCAGTTAAGCTAACCTCCCTAAGCCATATGCTCTGCAGGAAACACGATACGCACAGCAGTGCTTGGATCAGTTGAGAAGCTCATTAGAAGACCAGTTGCATGAAACAGTAATTGTATCACAATAGCAGCGCGTTAATTAGCTAATGTGTTAATTAGCTCTTGCAATTTACTCTGCTCTGTAGCTCCTGCTTGTTATAACACTATTAGATGATGCTGTTGCTGATGAATAAGGAGATTGGAAGCATTAGCGTGCGCCACTGTGTTGACAGAAATAGTCAAGCTGGATTAATATGTAACTTGAAAGCTGCTGTGTATACACATAATTTATTGTATTTATAAATAAATTGCATATTACTGCTTAAGGGACATTAAGCACCTCCATTGCCAGTATTTTTTTCATTATGAACATTTATTTAAAATAATGCATTTAATTCCTAAATATATTCACCTGTTTTGTTGTTTTAAAAACAGTGTATTTCACCTTAAATTTTAATGCAATCAAATCATATTTTCTATATTATTAACAGTATTCTTTGTCAGTCAATGCCAATGTCTTTCAACACATTTAATGTTCATTGCGACCTCAAATAACACAATTTAAAAAATGTTTTAAATAAAATGTTGTTAAATTGCTTCCTTGGGTTATTGAATAAAGCTTTAAAAGGCTTAGTCCTTGGAATGTTTGGCAGCTTTTTAGTCGTTCTTGCTTCAGTACTTTCCTGCTCCTTAATTGGGTATTTATCTGTCTGTGTGGCAGGGTAAATATTTGGAAATGGCGTACTATATTTTCAAAGCTCACATTAGGGCAGAAAAGGTGAGTGACAGGTAGCAGCCTTGAGGGACTTGACATTCTGAACCCCCATCCCCCCCCTCCACTTCGCCCTCCTCCTACATGTGTGTGCATGTGCTCAATTCCTCCCTCGTTGTTGGCTGCCTTCCTCCCTGCAGCCCCCTCTGCGGGCTCGTATCGAATTATGCTGTTCTTCTCTTTCGTCTCTCCCTGTTACATCTGTCACCTGTTTACTAGGACACTTACAGCTGACTCTTTTATCATGCACCTCCTTTGGCCCCCAGAAGTCTGTTCCTCCTGAGACAACGATTACCTGCTGTGTAGTTCACTCATAGGTTCCTCCTAGTGGCTGATGTGTTGCATTGCAGGTTAACTGTGAGGTTGGCCATTGCTGAAAGAGTTCTTGTTGAAAGCCGTATTGAGTACGGAGAGCTTACTAATAGAAAAAAGTGCTGAATCTCCCACAAATTGCAACAGAAAATCTGATTAATGTTTATTAATCCTAAAAGTCTCATCTATAACATATAAAAAGTCCTAAGAAATCCAAATGGTGGTAAGTATTGGAAAATACAAAAAATCGATGATGCCAATTTACCATTGCAGCCCATGTTATGGGGAGACACTACAGGTGAGTAGTCTATATCAACGACGTTCCACTTCTGGGATTGCTCTGGTCCTGCAGGAGATTCCGCCGAATGCATGTATTTTCGCCGATGTCTGTTTCCTTCCGCTTTCTTTGTTTTAGAATTTTAAACTCCGGTGGATTTCTGAGGACTATGGTTAACTGCTCCTCAGATCTCTGCAGGGTAAATCCAGACAGCTAGCTAGACGATCTGTCCAATCTGAGTTTTATCACTCATGACTAAAACAATCTTTGAACGTACATATTCCACCAAAACAAGTTCCTTTCCAAGGCTATTTTGCAGCGGCTCCGTGCTGAGCTTAGCGCCGCACATGACGATTATGATTGGTTTAAAGAAATGCCAATAAACCAGAGCACGTTTGAACACTAACCAACAGCCACGAACCGGGCTGCAATGTAAAATGCACACAGTCGGTTTGCGCTGTTATTGCCACTGACGGGCTCAGATTATTTTACTACGTGTCTGACAACATTATGGAAAGGATCCCTACAGAGATAGACCGTATTGTTAAAGAGTAAGATCCTTTTTTTAACATTAAACAGCCCCAATCCCACCAGACTCCATGAAAATAAACAGTACTTTTAGCGTGTATATAGCCAGCATAAATTCACATGTAAATGGGTGAATTTTATTTCTATCAAACCAGAGTGGTGATTCTTGGAATAGTGGAAAGACGAAGCAATATAGCTATTGATAGTTTAATTTTGTTTCCGTGGACTTTGAATGACGTGTCTTTTACGATGATAAAAGTACTGTTTATTATTTACATGAAGTCTGGTGGATTTGGTGGTGGTGATATTGGGGCTGTTTTATGTTAAACAAAAAAGGATCTTACTCTTTAACAAAAAGGTTTATCTCTGTAGGGATCCTTTCCATAATGTTGTCAGACACTAAGAATAATATTCTGAGCCTGTCAGTGGCAAAAACAGCCCTTTTAGTGCACGCAAACCGACGGTGTGCAATTTACATTGCAGCCCAGTTTGTGGCTGCTGGTTACAGCGTTCTCACTCAATACTGGACCACAGATTTCAAAAATTTTGGTTCACATTAGTCACTTAGACACCAATGCATGGGAAAATAGGGTCCAAGTTGAAAACTACTGAAACAACATTATTTAGGCAGATTAGCAGATATTTAATTAGACAATGCTTAATTTGCATTATTAAACATAAAAGTTCCGGAAAATTGTAATACAAAAAAATATTGTCTTCCCCCTATTTACCTGTAGTGTCTCCCCTTAACCTGGGATGCAATGGGAAATTGGCATCACCAATTTCAGTATTTTTCAATACTTTTCACTACTTGGATTTCTTAGGACTTTTTATATGTTATAGAGAAGACTTTTATGAGACTTGATCAGTTGAAAGAGTTTCTGTTGCAATTTGTGTGGAGTCATGTTGCATAATGCCTGTACTATAAGTGTTTGAACAACTATGAGGTTAGATTTTTCAACCAAAATTGATATATGCACTACCCCTGTCCCAGTTGTGTTTAGATAGATTACAATTACATACCAATAAAGATTTATCCCCAAAAAAATAATTTAAGGGTATCAAGAAAACATTAAGAAAAAATCCTAAGAATTCAATTTGAGCCAACTGTGAAAACGATCCTCCTCCAGTGCAACATAAATATGTTAAGTTCAAGTTCATTTATTTTAGTGCTTTCTCAGAAGCATGTGTCAGAGTCGATCTCAAGTAGTGTGGTATGCAACAACATAAAGCAGAAGCCAAACGAGCACAGCACACTACTGTTAACTACTTCAGCGCAGAGGTGGAAAGTAACGAAATACATTTACTCACGTTACTGTATTGAGTAGTTTTGTTGTGTATTTTATATTTTTCAAGTAGTTTTTAAAATAGGTATTTTAAAATGTACTTGATTACGTTTTGAGTGAAGTATTGTATTTCGCTACATTACAACTCCTATCAGTTACTGAGTAAAAAAAAAACCTTTGACTAACGAAAACCAAAAGGAAGAAAACAAATCGCGCCCGGAACAACTACAGCAGACCATAGAGGCATTCTTTTTTTTGTGCGAACTTATGCAGCTCTTTCTTCTCTGGTTGCAAGTCGCAATTAAAAAGAAGTATAAGAAGAACTGCAATAGAGGGTTTTCACGACGCGTCATCAGACCCAAGTCGCCATGTTGGAGGTACTCCGCATCACAACAAAGCACAGGCACTGAAGTAGATCCCGAACGGCATCAAGGAAAATGGTTAATTATTGCCGTGTTTTAGGTTGTACCAATAGGTCAGACAGAGAAAAACATTTGGAATATTATCGACTTCCAAAAGTTATTAAAAACCAGGGAGAGGAATGCCAGAAGTTATCAGAGGAAAGGAGGCGCTTGTGGTTGGCAAAGCTCAACCAGCATCTACGATGTTCGGTCTTTGACATGAAAAAAAAAAAACTATTGAGAGTCACTTGGCTACACCTTGAGTATCGCAATGATATCATACAGTTAAGGTTAGGTTGATTAAAGACGTTATTGCATTACTTACTTTGGCCTTCACAACACATTGGTCGTTGATGACTTGGTACTGCGTCTCCCTCACCCATCCACACACCATCTGGTTATAAGCCTCCAAACCTTTGTAGGATTTAAGGTTTTCCGCTGTGTATGGGCTCGGCAAGAAAACCAGGTAGTTGACTATATCGGTATATGCAACTGAAGGAAGAATCACCGGGTTGCCATGGATCCATGAAGAGGGAGCCAACTCGTAGGGATCTGCACTGCCAGTAAACTGTAATTTCTCAAAATATCGCACCTTTGTTGTGGTCCAAGTCCTTCCATGCCTTTGCATCTTGGACACGTTTTGATGAGTTTTTCTGTTGTTTAGACATAAAGTATTAAAGTATCCAAAGTGCACAATACTCCATTACTCCATTCAGTTGTTTACACCGAGTGCCTCCAATATGGCCGCGCATCCAGGTTACCACCCAGAATGTGACGTCGGTGAAAACCCTATGTGTCAGACTCGTTCTCTTAATACATCCATGGTCTGACCCATTGATGTGTCTGCGAGCCGCGAACTGAGCGGGATACGTTAGCATGGACGTGAATGAGCTGTTATCCCTCAAAAATGTCAGCTCATGGAAAAGTGTGCTTAGTTTGCGGAGAACAGATCGCTGTGTTAAAGGATTATAATTTGAATCGCCACTACAATACTAAACATGCAGAGAAATACAACAACTTGACTGATGCAGAGCGGGCATGGACATCTGAAGCTTTGCTAGTTAAGCTGCAAAAGCAACAAGGCATCCAGGGATACAGCAGGCAAGACCAGCTTTGTGATATCCCACAAAAATCACCAAAAACAGTAAGCCATTTTCTGAAGGGGAGTTTATTAAAGAGTGTTTGGTGGACTCTGCTGCGCAAATGTGCCCAGAGAAAAAAAGAGATGTTTGAGAACGTGCCGCCTGACATAAAATTAATATTGAGCAGAATTGAGTTTAGCCTATTGGTCCGGCCCTCCACAACAGTCCCTGTTTCTCATTGTCATTGTGAAAATGAATTGCCTGTAGGACAAGTATTTTAAGTTTTTTATTTTAATTAATTCACATACATCTAATTAGCTCATATGGGCTACTTATGTGTGTAGAAGCTAGCTGCTAGTCAGGGCTGTGAACATTATTTATGGAGTCAAAACACGTAATCTGGCTTGCTAGTGGTGTAAATAGTCGTTAATAATAACTGTTGTTATTAGTAGTCTGTGGTTGGGTGGGGGCATATATTTTCTATTATCAATATTGGTATGAATAAAGGTAGTAGTAATGGTAGTATGGGTTAGATTAGGGGACTTTTTTTAAGGGCCCCTGAATTTCCAAAAAAAAAGGTGGCAGCAGATGGCTTCAAAGTTAATAGCATGGCTTAATCAAGATAATTGATACTAAAAAAAACCAATGGTATTATCCTTTAACAGGAATTTATTTCCCGGGCTGAGCGTCTTCAAAAGTGACAAAAACGTGCTGTCTGAACCAGCCAATCATGTTCTGCCATGTTGGGCTACTCGAGCCAATGAGAAGGCTTAGCTAAGAGGAAAACTTGCATGCCCCGGAGCCCGGAGCCCGGAGTGGGGAAGTGAAGAACAATACAGCGGGTATCATCCATCCTCCGCGTCACCATGACAAGAAAAAAACAAAAAAACTGCTATGTTTCTGAGTGAGGAAGATTCCTATCCATGCTGTGGAGGCGGTTCAAGACTCCCTCTTAGCTCGTCTAAAAACACCCGGCAGCAGTGAGTTGTGTCACCCATTACCACCACATGAAACCCGGGGTAGGAAGTAATGCTCCGCTGAATTTCTCTGAAATCAAAAACAAATCCCTCCGCTTATGTCTTTCTCGCGGCAGTAGTCGTGGCCAAATTAAAAGCCCTTTCTCTCCCCCCCGTTTCTGATGCCAACGCATTTTGCATACTGACTTCCGCCCCGCTCGGCTTTCCCTCCCCAGTCTGCATCGCTCGGCGAGCAGTTGATATGACAGGAGGATACAGTATCACACACGAGCCGTGAAAAGCTGACTTAAAACTTCATTTAGAAAGTAGGCGGATGTCGTGTGCGGTTGATATAGGTCGGAAAAGGATTAGGGGAAACGGAGGAAGAAGAAGCAGCGAATGTATTTTTTGATGCGATGGGATTTGCTACTTTCGTGTGAAGAGGCGGACCTATGAGACGCTGCGAGTTCAATATGCTGAAGCTGTACCCGGTGTTTGTATACTGTACGTGGAAGTACAGAGACTATTTTCTTCCAAGTCACAGGCCTACGTAAGGATTTAATACAGCACTTGATATTCTTTCTGGCTCACATATATCCACGGTAGAAAAACTACCACCATTTGGTCCGTTTTTGTTTTTGGACAGGGAATTCTTTCAGATAGGCTGCATGTGCTTTGCTCCTTTGGTGTCTATTCACTACACGGTCTTTTTTTGTCAGATAAAGAAAAGAAAAGAAAAATATATATATATATATATGTATTTAAATTGATATAAATAAGATATGGGGGACTGGCTTGTCGTAGCTCGCAGCAGTCACCCCTCCGGAACAGACAGTAAACCCATTAGAGGCTAGTCCTTTTTTAAGGGGGTCTTATTTCGAAGTTGTCGTTGACCCACGATGAACTATTATTTTGTAGGTCCTTTTTTTAAGGGTTTTCTGACCGCATTGACTGCTCCGGTTTTAGCTGTTAGCGGCTGGGTTTGCAAACTAGTCTACTGCGGGATTTTTCTTTAAGTTGGTGCATTTTCCAGGTGTCTCTTTTTCTCGTGACACCTCATACTTGTACTGCTTAAAAGACAGTTTTTTTTTGACTGGCTATTGCTGTGTTTTCCAGTCTGACATTTTTTTTTTTCTGGATTGCCCCAGTCATCCCCAGTCCCACGGATACGAATAACTCGCTTTTCACCTCATTTTCCCACCATGAGTTACATCCACAAGGTATTGAATGTTTTGCTACGTGGACTCGTCATCTATGCGGTACTGGGCTTGGAGTGCACTTACTCGAATGATCTTCCCAGCCACTCGTCTGATGCTGCAAATGTAGCCATCACAGGTAAGCGCAGTCCAGTGCCTCCATATATAGTATAACCCTCCCCTCCCCTCTCCCCCTTCTTTTCCCCCCAGTGGTTTTCTCTGGGAAAGCCGAGGAATCTCCTGCGCAGGGGATTAATGGAAAGTGATGCATTTTATGTCGACCGTCACCTTTTTTTTAATTTTTTTTTATCCGCTCCCCCTCTGTACTGTACATTGCTGAGGAACGCATGACATGACAGGAATGCTGGATGCATCCCCACAGAGGGTATTTACTATAATGGTGCCCTTCATGTGTCACTTAGGAGGCTGTAGAGGGTAAACCTACATCTATGAACAATAATAAATACCTATATGCGATGTAGTAAGTAGGCTAGTTAGTATCAAATTCATACTATAAGATGAACATTCTCTTCTAACAAAGGAAGGCCACCTAAATGCTCTCTGTTTACATTAGTAGGTATTTTGCTGATCGTTGCCAGAAGACCACATGTGACCCTCTGAAATTGTGCTAATGACATAACCTAAGAGAGGAGGATTTCCATATATTTGCATCTTGTTATAACTAGGTAATATTGGTTCGTGAAACAGGCATTGTACATGATAGTTGCCTTAACCTATGAAAGAAAATGTGCAAAAAGTGATATTTCTTTTATTTTATGTTTGATTATTTAACAGGAACAATACAGATAAACATTACATAGAGGAACGTTTTGCAACATTTAATGTATAAAAGGCGTCTAGCTGAAGCCATATGCTAAATTTAGGTTAAAGCAACTAAATGATTCAGGATGAAAACATGATAACATATAGACCAGACTGTCCATGTGTGAATGTACATATGCACATGATTTATATTGGCATATAAGTGTGAATGTAGCATTACATGAGCTGTTAGGAATATGAGATAAGAGGGGTATCAATCATCTCATCTAACTCTGCAAAAAAGCAAATACATGTGTTGCCAAAAAACTATTCCTTCAAACTGAGGTCTACTTATTGGAACATTTCTGGAGCTTTCAGCTGCATGTCATGACCTACATCAGGGGATGAAATTCAGTTGAGATAATACAGTTGACCACCCTTAAAAAGAAACAACGGTTATGATCTCCCCTCCATATATGGCCACCTGTTATTATGTGATTAAAAAAATTCAATGCTCAAGTCAACTGAACCATCTCCATGACAGCTGAACAAACTCCACCCACTGCTGAATGCAACTCAAGGTGGCTGACAGCGGGATTATCAAGTATGAGTCAAATAAGTTGTCACTGATGCAAATATTAGCATTCACTTGTAACATGAAGCTACATTTAAACTGCAAATTTCAAGTGTATTTAATGACTCTTTTGCACTTTGGGCTGTTTGCACAAATACTAAATGATCTCTGAGTTGTGCTGCTAACGTTGACAGAAGATGCACATATGGCCATGTCAATCGAGGTCTACAGTATAAAGACTCATCTATATATTTATGTTCATCAACACATCTACCATCTACCACCTGCCTGTCCGTTAAGGCTGGCCGGAGAAAGTAATAAACCTAGTCCCAGACAGCTGTTAAGCATTCATGACTGTTTACAAGTGTTAACCAGCTCTTGAAAATAAACCAGAGATATATAATATATTAATGAATGAGGAAAAAGCACATTTGCCCTTTTACACAACAACTGCTTGACAGTGTAAAAATGGGCCATGGGACAATGAAGTGCAGTGGATGCAGGTATAGTGGTGACTTAATTCAGTGTCAGTAAACATGACCGCAGCGTTACCCATTTCCCAGCCGGCTCCGTGGAAAGGTCAGCTGCCTTCTCACTGGTCTTGGCGTCAGGCGAGGAAAACACAAGTCTGTGTGTGTGTGTGTGTGTGTGTCTGTGTTCATGTAGCTCCTGTAAATGCAGTTTCCTTTATAGATTAACAGCTGTTTAAGTGGATCTTCAGTTATGTTTGTGTTGCTACTTAAATGTATTTTAATCTTGGTTTAAAGGTGTGATGCATTTTTCAACTCTCCTTCAAAATGGATTGAAAAGCTTTAAACGTACAATATGTAATTTTCTGCCGCAAGGGGTCTCTCAATCAAAACAATGGATGTAAACACGGACTTTTGATGATGTTGTGTAGTGGCATAATGGGAGTTGTAGTTTAATACAATTGCCGATTAAAATAGATCTGTTCACGGATAGGTTTATCAATTAGTTTTATCCTTGTTATGTTTAGTAACGTCTATTCATGTCATTCTGATAAAATTGCTTCAGTTTCCCCCACATAATTACGTTTTCTTGATTTGATTTGTATTGGTAGCTAACATTAGCTAGCTAGCTAGTTGACAAGTTGACGAGCAAGCAAGCTAACATTTGCCAGCAGCTAACAATATCACAATATATTTCACCTCAGTGTCACTTTTTCAGCACCGGGGGGAAAAGGGTTTGTTGTAATGTTACTCAGCACCTCTGAGAGACTTAGCTACTTCGCGGGTGGGGCTGGCCGCCGAGTATCTCTGGTGCCGAGCCGTGGCCCCAGACTGCACAACACCATGGCCAGCCAGACTCCGACGCTGGGGACGATATGGTCTGTTTCCCCGACGGAACATAAAACTTTCTGTTACTGCCGTTAGCATCGTTATCAACCGGTGCTGGAGTTTGTGCTGGCTGGGTTCGGATTGCTATAAGTTTATAAGAGTGGCTGGCTGCTGGCTAACTGTGGATGTGTCGTGTCCCCAGGGCTGTTGTCCACTCTCATCCCGACTGAACTAGTCCCTTAGCGGCGGGGAGTGAGGCAGAAAAAACAGGTTGGGATAGCTGGCTAAATTAGCATTAGATTTGTCTTCTGTCTATACAGCTAGCTAATGTTAGATGGCGAATGTAATCTTGGGTTAGCCCAGTACTGTTTAATGGTAACTTTACCTTGATCAAAACAATTATACTTAAAATAACTTCATGAACGTGTTGAACGATGTTGTAACTTTATAACGTTAACGTTCCCCACCGAGCATTAGCATGAGCTAACGCTAATGTTACTTGTCAACGTAGCACATTACGTTAAGCTGGATCAATCGATATTGAAATGTATCAATAAATAAGATCTCTGCTGTATTACTGTGTTGTAAGTGGTATGTAATTAATGACAAAGTGATGCTGGCAGAAAGCAAGCTGTATAACAGTTACTGAGTGTTATTCTTTCTGTGAGATTGTATGATTTACGATTACTCTCGAACGTATCATCTGAGTGCAGCATTAAGACAGGAGTTGGAGGAACCAGAGGGGTCAAAGGTTATTATACGTACCTTGTCATTGAAATAAAATAACAGATTTCTCTGGGTTTGAACGTTTAGGACAGTGTAAGTACACAACTCAACAAAATGTATTAGTCATTTTTCGACATTTTAATGCAGAAATGTTACATATTGTACCTTTAAAGCAAGACTAACATTTGATAGAGGATATAGCACATTGTTAAAAAAAAAAAAGTTGAATTCATAAGCAATAAAACGCACTATTGCACAACTAAATACACAAAGGTGTTTTGTTGCTACGTACAGCCTTAGTTGGTTTGGTATGACCAGTAGCTTATGGTGGCTAATGCAAGCTAACTTTATATAACTGTTGCTGTATAACTGCTGTCAGTTTGCTGACTCTTCTCCGCTTGTGCTACTGTTATACTGTTATAAAACAGGCTGCACGTCACCACATGAAACCCAACAATAAAGGCGTGGACGGCTTGAGATTACAGTGACTACACATACTTATCTTGATTATACATTTTTTAAACCTACAGCTTATATATATGACTCTAATAAGTCATGTGGGGCTGATACAGACCTCATTGTTTGACCATATGACACTAAATCGATTAAGTGTGGAACACTACAAACTGATAACGATAGCTTTTACGCTTCATGTTTGCTGATCTGAATTATAAAAATGCATCTGAATTGATAATTTCCTTACGCCGCTTTCAGCTCCTATCGTCGACTGATCGTCAACTCATGTGGGGGGCTTGACATTAATAAGTGGTGCAAGGGTGTAGATTCTGTAAAAGATTAATTGAAAATTGTTTGGAGCGCACGCTCACATGTCAAGCAGTCAGCAGCTGGCCCCCGGTGACGAGAAGCGTAGTGCACAGAGCAAACGCTCTTTTCTCATCGTTAAGCTGTTATGTAAGAGACGCACTCGCAGTTTTTTTTTTAGGGTTGCATATTATGCAGGAAGTGGCGGTACCAGTAAAAAGTGATTGTATCATGTGGACGCCTCTCATTTCATAACGCCTCTGCGAAGATTTGACTATGAAATAGACAGTCGAATCATGCTCCCTCAATCGAAGCATCGATTATTCCTACTTGGGGTCAGCCCTAATTGCCCCACACATTCTGTAGTAGTGAAATATTTCTTGCCCTGGTAAATTAGGTTAGAGACGAGGCTTTTGTTATTAAAGCAGTTTAGGGTTCAAAGCTGCCATTTAGCATGCTGTGTGTGTGTGTGTGTGTGTGTGTGTGGGGGTGGGGGGGGGGGGGGTGGTTGGGTTTAACATTTGGTGGGTCAGGCAGCTCCCCTGTGATTTAGGATCTTCAAAAGAGGGCCAGAGTTGGCCCAGAAGCTGGGATTTTGCTTCAGAAATAAAGCGGAGGATGATGATGGAGGAGGATTACATAAGTGTGCAATTTGTCACATTTGAGCAGAGCACCCTTGACAAGAAATGAGTCATGTCAGAGTTCCCCACCATGTCTGAAAAGTGTAGACATTTGAATATCAAATGTTAAATTTAAACACCAATATGGCTAAACACTAATCCTTTCGGAGATTAAATATGTCGTATTAGTTTTTCTGTCACATAATTGTGCCAGTTAATAGTTGTCAGTAATTATTGCAACCGCAACCAGCTGTCGTCATATTGAGCATCAACATCCTATTGTGGTCAAGAATGTAAAAAAACAAACAGAAGATTAACAGATTACCTGGCTGATTTTGTATTGCAAAGCTGAATCAGGTACTGATGTAGTAATTGATTTTGGTGTTACACAAGATTTGAATTGAATGTCGAGGTGTAGAGTTGTTTTTGTCCCAACAAAGATGGAACAGAAGTGAGATGCCTCACTCTGTAACTAAAACAGAGAGCTCAACACACAGGGTGAAAAGAGGAGCTGCAGCAATGTGCAGTACAACAAAAATATGGGGTTTTTTGAAAATTAAACCATGTAAACCTATTCTGGTACAACCTCTAAATACAATTATGAACCTGAAAATGAGCATAATATGAGCACTTTAACAACAAAAACGTGTTCCTCATTGTGTGACTTTAAAACTGTGTAGGGTTCCTGCATTAATTGTAAATTTACTTGCATGCACTGCAGTTTTTTCTTCCTAACATGGGCCAAATTCAGAGTAGATGTTAACAATAGGAATCATAAATCATTTCCATATACCCTGAGGAAGAAAATTTGTGTTTTTCTGCAAAAAAGAGAGGCATTTGTAAAGGAGATTGGTTGAGTGGCAATGTGAACGTGGTCTTCCCCCATTTTAATGGTGTACTTAGCTTGTTTGGCGTTTCAACAAACAAAGCCCTTCCCTCTGACTGAAAAGAACATCCAGTTCTCAAGTAATGTGCTTGCTGGATGATAGTCGTCTCAGATACAACTATCATTAGCATAATCTTTACATAACTTACAAATACAGAAACTTGCTACTGTCGGTTAAATTACACAGACTCAAAAGCAGTAAAGCAAACATGAGTAGATCTCTCACACTCTAGTTGACACGTTCTTACATGTTTTATACATCTTTTGCTCAGATTTCATTCAGAGATTGTCCAAGTTTGGAGAGAATTCACTGGATATTGCTTTGTTTATATAGCTAAATCAGAGGTGACGTTGGCTATCTCAGAGCAAAGTGACTGCATAAATAATGGGATTTGTTTGGAAAGGAGGTTCAACATTTGCCTCTCTCGCCAGTGCTCGCTTAAGTACTGCAGCGGGCACATGAATTTGCATTTTATGATACTTCTGTCGCTGCTGGCTGGCCCATGTTCTATCAAAGTAACACTCCCGCTTGAGAAAAGCCAGGCTTTCTTCCTACTGCGGTGTTGGAGCCTCAGAGCTCTGGGTTCGCTCTGGGGGCTAATAGAGAGAGTTTCAGAGTGAACGTGGAGCGAGTCATAATGTCCTGGTTCTGTGGAGTACAGCTCAACAGGCAAAGCCATTTCCTTTCCCTGACTAGAACAGACTGTTCTGAAGGGTTCCCCATGAGCCAAAAAGAAAAAAAGGCCCTAAAATGCTCCATAGCTTTAGAAACTATCAGCTCATTTTGGTTTACGGACGGCATCTTTAATGTTTTTGGTTCAATCTATCCACTCCACTCAACCTTAGCTGGCAGCTAGTTTTTTTGTGTGTGCAAAAAAACTCTAAACAAAACCCACTATACACTACCTGCCCAGCAACAAACTGCAAAGTTATCGACTAGCTGGTGAACATAGTGGAGCATTTAGCAGCTTTAAAGCCAGTGATTTCCCTCAGGAGTTGACAGAGCTAAAAAAACAGAGTTAATATTGGACCTACTGTCACTAGGTGGCAACAAACATGACTGTAAATTAATGATAATGTCGCTCTGCTGGATGGGTAAAAAGGCAACTGTTTTCCATATTAATTTGATTAATTCACGTTTTGTGTTTTTCAGCTTGTTTCTGCTGCACCTAAGTCACCAAAAATCAATTAAATACTGCTTTAATGCAAAATCCATATATAGGTCAAGTTATAGATCATTAATAACCTAAAACGAAAGGCCTGCGACGCATTGCCGCACTGATGCTACTCAGTTGCCCAGTCATCTTTCCCCAGAAGTGGACAGCTGCCGGCCATCTCAATCAGGGGCTTTAGGGTTGTGATCCAACCTAATGAGGCCCATTATGAAACAGAACAGACTGGTGTATTTATAAAGCCACACATTTTCCATCATGCTCCTTGTTGTGGGTGCTGCTGACATTGACGTGGCAAGTTCAGAGTGTTTCTTATCATTACCGAGATCTGTCACAATGGCATCGGGCCAGTCTGACTTTCAAATAGGCTCACCGGTGAGATAATGGTTCCACGGTCACAAGCCATGGCAGAGAGCAGGGATCGGAGTGGAACTCACCAACAAGCTCTGACACAGTCAATGACCTGATTCACTGGCATGGAGGCATTGTTAAGTCGCTAATCCCCATTGAGGAGCTCTTGTTCCTTTGTTATCTATATATTTTTCAATACATCCGAATAAACATTATCTACCTAATTTAAAAATTTCAGGCCAGGTCAGGCCATTTTTCTTCACTGTATCACTGTCAAATAACCTAAACGCTGAAACAGATCCTCGTTTTACATTCTTGAATCTCTAATGCACACACTAGTATGTTCTGGATATATGATAATGGGATATAGATACTGTATATGTTTGGAATATAGGTATTATAAGCATACAACACTAAGCAGCCAGTAAGAGATGCATGAGTGATTCACTCATGCAGAAAGCGCCTCAGTAAGAGATGTAGGCCACTGTACTCAGCTGTACAGTGTTTCCTGCTGTGAGTGGCCGACAGTAGCAGAACCCTCTGCCCTCAATCAGCCCAGAAGGGAGTATTGTTGTCCCACTATGCCACACTTAAAAGTGTTGATCCCCCAGCTGGCAGTGCATGGGCATTTGGCTGGGTCAGCCCTTTGTGATGGATGCACACAAGCTGGCCACACTGTATGCCAATAGGCAGGAAAAAGCACAAAAACATACAGTGATAACATGGTCTAGGTTCCATTGGCTGTTCTCAGTTTAATGAGGTGCAAACATAGTAGTGATGAAACAGATACAATTAATCATCAAGTCATTTTTGAAGGAAGAATGCTAAACATTTGTTTTTTTTTATCTTCTCAAATCTACAAGTTTCTTATACGTATCATTAAACATTTGTTTTGCGCCATCGGTCCGGCACACAATTTGAAGATGTCCCCTTTGGGTTATGCGAACTTTGATGGCCGTTTTTCTGACATTTTATAGACACACAATGAATGGATCTATTGCAACGATCGCTCACTGTTGCATCCCTATAACATAGAAAGAAAAGGCGGATAGGGGTCACCGCCTCGTCCTGTTACGAGAGTGGGATCCTGCTGTGATAATACCCATCACCTTAACACAGGAAGATGCCAATGCCATGCCCTTCACAGAAGTCTAAAATTGTCACTGTGGCTTTCTCGCTTTGCATGTCATTTCCTGGCTAATCGCATGTAGTTAGTGGGCATTAGTTTTTTCAGTGCTGCAAGCTAAATCTTACATTTTATTCGTTGAGTTTCACTAGATTAAACCTAGAAATATATATATATATATATATATATATATATATATATATATATATATATATGTATATATATATGTATATATATATATATATATATATATATATATATATATATATATATATATATATATATATATATATATATATATATATATGTATATATATATATATATATATGTATATATGTATATATATATATATATGTATATATATATATATATATGTATATATGTATATATATATATATATATGTATATATATATATATATATATATATGTATATATATATATATATATATATATATATATATATATATATATATGTATATATATATATATATATATATATATATGTATATATATGTATATATATATATATATATATATATATATATATATATGTATATATATATATATATATGTATATATATATATATATATGTATATATATATATATATATATGTATATATATATATATATATATATGTGTATATATATATATATATATATGTATATATATATATATATATATATATATATATATATATATATATATATATATATATATATATATATATGTATGTATACATACATATATGTATGTGTGTATATGTATATTTGATATATAATATATATATACGAGTGGGATTCAAAGTTAGATATTGGACATGAGGAGCAGTCCCCTCTGATTTCAGGGACTTTCCCTTGGCAGAGGCCATGTGATGTGGTGGCCTGGGCAAGAGGGGCAAAGAGCGGTGTGGATTTCTTTGGTATGCTGTCCCGTCTCAAGTCTGTTTCTACCAACATTCGTGCTCTGACCTGTGCTCATAACAAATTAATATACAAGTAGAGACCAAACATAACATAACATTATTGCACTATTTGCACATTAACACTGTACATTCATATTTTATTCACTGTACATTTCATATTTTATATATTATTACTGTATTTTTGTTTTTATTATATATGTAAATAGTCGAGATAATATATGTTGTTTGTATATGTTGTTTGTATACCTGGAGTGGTAACAAAAATAATTTCCCCCTGGGATTATTAAAGTATTTCTGATTCTGATTCTGATGACAGGGACACTCAAATGTAAAGCAAATGTAATTCAATATAGAAAACTCGAGAAGAGCAGCATAAGGATGCATATCTGTGTGCCTTCTGCTTATTTCCGCTGCAAGAAAAATAAATCCGTTAATACAGTTTTAAAGTTTTATGATATAGTTTTCAGGGTTGTTTTCCATTCGATTGAATGGTTAGGGGGATTTGTGGTGAGTTGACTGCTAATCCTTTTTAGTGCTACTAACAGCATGTCCGGACCAACAGGTGGGTTTTCAGTAACCTTCCCTTGATCTGGTCCGAAATGGGCCCAGTTTGTATTACACATCAAAGGACCTGAAAGCAACCACTTGACTTTCATTTGGGATTAGGAATTCTGTCTGCACATGATTTGTTTCTGCTGTGTGTGATGTGTTTCACATCAGAGACAGTAGCTTATGTTTTGATGTAAGATGCAGGCAGTTGGTAACATTTAGAAGTACATTATTGCCATGGGAATTGCATCACTTTCGTAAACTCGGCTGCTTTCTTTTCTCCAGATTTGACAGGCGTCTTTATTTGGATTAACTCCTAGAATAGACTTAGCTATTGTCTGAAGTGTTGCACTAATGCTTAGCTTTCGGACTGGCGTCCATATTTAGGAGCACCAAGTTAAAAAAAGACATCAGACCTATCAAGCAGGAAGGTAAAAGACATACACAGGAAGCTGGCAGAGAGCCAAACCCGCTGTCTGCCACAAATCATCTGACCGAGACATTCACATTTAAATACAGTGATTAGTGTCCAAAACCAAATTGCCACTTTTCGCAATTAAACTAAAAACGTGTCCTTGCCCACTGAGCACACAAAGACATAGGCTTTTTCTGTGAAACCTTGTAGGTTTAAAGTTAACAGTGATAGTTTGAACAGGCTGTTCTCAATGTTCCTTTCTTTCATATAAATGTCATTTTATATCTTTCTCTTTCATGGCCATGCAGAGGTCTGAGCTGTGGATTTTTTAAATTTACAATTTGCACACATCTTAAACAATGCTGCGGTAATGTAAGATCCAACGAGATGTAAACGTTAGTAATAATAAATCTTACATAGAGCAAGAGCAGTACAGTATTTTGTTATATTTTACTGCTCTACTTCACCTGCTTCTTCTGAAGGTGAATATGTTTTCCTTTCACGGTTGTGGTGCAACTAATGGTGTCAGGCTTCTTTTACAACAATGTACTTGTAATATGATCCTTCATATTTGAAATATCTGTGTGGTTAAAACTGCAGTCAGTTGTCAGATGCAACACATCTATTGATGCACAACAGAACTTATAGCAAATACTGTATGTATAATTTACATTGAAAACCATATCTGAATTTATGTGGTTTGAATTTATGTGGCTACTTGGAATTTTTTAGTACAGTAGGTACATTTTTATATATTATAAATATATATATATATATATATATATATATATATATATATATATATATATATATATATATATATATATATATATATATATATATAAATAAATGTAAAGTTTACAGTATTTAAAAGAAAATGAAAGCCGCTCAAATTTACCAAATTGCAGCTAATCTAAAATTTCAAGGCAGAATAAAATCAAGTTAGGTGTCTAATCTGCCTTAAATGCAAAAAGCAAAGGTATCTGAGACGTTCAAGTTAGAATTTTTCATCTTAAATTTGGTTGGCTGAATTTATGTACTTCAATTCGAGCAGCATTTCTTTTATTTACCTGTCCTTTTTTTTTTTTTTTTTTTTTTTAAATATTGGGCAATTTTTTCTTTTGAATTTGTAAGCCCTAAAATTTCAAGCGCCCTAAAGTAAAATTGCTTACTGGAAATATTCAAAGAGGGGAATTCAAACAACATACAATAAAATCAAGGTGCTTTTCAAAGTAAAACATTTCAATGCTAAGCCCTTTCACACATGTAGCACACAACAGGAGATTGTCCGTGTCAGATGCGTTCACCCTGCTTCTTTACCCTCAGATGTTTGTTTTCTTCCAGTTTTGCTTGAACGGTATGAAAAGTCTTCAACGCGCTCAACTGAATTTTCACACTTTTGGCTCAATCGGAGATTACACAGACTTTGTACTGGGGAGCTGGCAGGGTACAGAGCGGTTGATGATAAATTAAAACTTTTAAGATTCAAATCATTACAGCTATTATTCACATCCATACACATCTTGTTTTGTTTTACTATTTTCCATCTATTTGTTTAACCAATTTGTGTCAGGGAAAATGGGGTACCAAACCTTAAAAGAGATGCTTCTCTCTAGTGGGAAAGTCTTAACCTTAGCTTTCCCGTCCTAAGGCCAAGACGCAGATAAAGAACACTTAGGCCGGCTGCACACTGGCTGCGTGGCGTTTCTGTTGCGTGGCGGCTGCGTGGCCTTTTCTATGTCTTTGCACACCAGAAACGTGTCTGACGTGGCAGCGCTGCTGCTGCTAGCCTTGTCTGTACACATGTATGTTTCCAGTTGATAAATATATGCTGATCTGATTACAGCAAAGACAACGTCGGCAGTATTGACGGCAAAATAGGCTACAGAATATTTCGTTCTGTATCGACAGAATTATTATTATTATAATTATTTATTAATATTTTTTTAAATTACGTTTATATCTGCATTTATGTCAAAACCAAGAGACTTTCAAACATCAAAATGTCATTTATTAATATGTATGTGTCAAAATGATTTTTACATCTTTTCCTTTTCTATTTTGCCTGGAAACGCTTCCAACACGCTTGCGTGTCGTGTGAAAAATAGGCGTCGGTTCTATTTCTAGCATGCATGTGTTTTCTGTGTAAGCTCTAACCTGTTAACATGGGAGCCGAAATAAAAACGGACACGCCATGCAGCTGACACGTTCACGCCACGCAGGCAGTGTGCAGCTGGCCTAAATCCCAGTCGGGGGATATCCAGGCTGCATCTTCCGTGCATTTGTGCAGACTAAAATAATTTATTTTGCCTTGTAATCACAGATGTTCACAAGTTGTGCAAGAACATTGAACATTTAGAGTCGATTAATCTGTCGATTATTTTCTCGATTAATCTGTCGATTATTTTCTCGATTAATCGATTAGTTGTTTGATCTATAAAAATGTCAAAACATGGTGAAAAATGTGGATCAGTGTTTCCCAAAGCCTAAGATGACGTCTTCAAATGTCTTGTTTTGTCCAAAACTCAAAGATATTCAGTTTACTGTCACAAAGGAGAGAAGAAACTAGAAGATATTCACATTTAACAAGCTGGAACCAGAGAAATCTTTTTTTTATAAAAAAATGACTCAAACGATTAATCGATTATCAAAATAGTTGGTGATTAATTTAATAGTTTTCAACTAATCGATTAATCGATTCATCGTTGCACCTCTAGTTCATTGTTAACTTTTTAAGTTTAGCATGTGATCTCAGCCGCCTGCCCCTGGTCTCTTCCATAGACATTCAATCCAATAACCTTATTTCCAGAAGAGAGTGTCGAAGGCCAAGCGAGCACATTAAACAAGTGGTCGGCCTCTTCTTGTCTTTTCATCCTCTCTCCTGCTTTTCTTTCTCAGGCCAGCCGCATACATCCCACATCTCGTGTTTGGTGCTGTTATTGAACATTCCTGGGACGCCCGGGAGCAAAGAGCGTCTCCTTTTCTGGAAGTTTTTAGATTGCACTTGGTGGGCCTCCACACGTTTTGCTCTAGTTGTCCCCCCTTTTTTGAGCTGTGGTCTAAGCAGGGGATTACTGGTACTCATTAAGGTGGTTTAGAAGGGTAAGGGATACCCCGTTGTAGTGGAAACTAAGTTCAAAAAGGTCAAAGACAAAGCACTCCATATCCCTTATTGAATCAAAGATAGGGAAGTAGAAGGCTTTTTTTTCTATTTCGGGTAGATGCAATGCAAACTTGAATGTGCCCTGTGGAGTTATTTTGTAAAAAAAAAAATAAAAGGTTCTTGTTTACACTCATTGTTTCTGTCAAATAAAAAGGGCAATGTACTCTGCAGTTACCTGAGGTGATCCAGCCCCACCTTTATTGTCCATAACCCATTTGCTTCTCGCATTTAGAAAATTGCAACAGACAGACAATACAGTTCAGGGTGGATCAGGTTTAGTTGAGACATGTCAAACGTCTGAAACCTGGACACATGTAGGTTAGTGTGCGTGTGGTTTTTCAAGAATATGTTTTGACTGGAAATGGGACTCTGTCTTTGTGTAGGTGAATGTTGAGAAATATGAATGCATGTCGTTTAAAAAAAGTTTTGACTCATCCACTAATTATGCGCTAGTAGCACTGCTTGTAGTGTTTGCTTATTAATGTTTTTGCTTCTGACATGTCTTAGGCCACCTTGGGGAGTTAAGCTTTGGATATACTCGCGTGTGACACCCTGCGCAGGCTTCCGTAGATGGCGCTCGCGCGCTACGAGCATGCACAGAGCGGTTTATATTCCCATGAAGTAGTTTTCTTTTTTTTTTTTGCTTTGACAAAACGATCCCTCATGTTTTTCCACACTCTCAAGCAAAATGCCTCTTCTTTTCCCAGTGTGGTGTCTCTTTTTGACCACATATTTAAGGCTGTTTGACTCTGTGGTCTGTACATGAATAATCACACAGATGTTTGTACAACCTGCTCCACCATTCTTTCCCAGCTGAACTGAAAGTGCAGCGCGCATAGTTTCTATTAATCTAAAATAGAAACGTGCAGCGACAGCTTGCGGAGCTTTCGCGCTGGAAACAACAGCCGTGGTGATGTAATTTTATGGCTTGCGCACCTCGCGCAAGGAACACTGCGGCTACCATAATCCTAGCTTCAGAAAGCTCACCTGCCAGCGTTGCAGTTGCTCAATTAACAAAAACCCCTGCAAAAAAAATTATGGTTTCTTTTAGCAAACATATCAAGATGGAGAAATCCCTTGTTTGATTTTCGCATAGAGACGTTTGCGGTCAGATTTCTTACCCTGGTTCTGGCCAACTTTATTAAAGCCACCTTGAGCTTTGTCTTGTGTCACTCTGTTGAGTAACAAACCTAAGTGAAAGAGGTCAGTTTTTAAATGTACGCTCATGACACGTCTGTTTTAACAGCTTGTGCAAACTGAGAGTAACGTACAAACAACTTTCTGTATCTTGTTTCTTCCTCTTCAACTAACTACCCCCCCTCTCTCTCTCTGTCTCTCTCTCTCTACACTAGCTGGTGGCATTTGTAGGTGGCTGATGATATTTGTGTCTTATTAATGGCTGCTGATGTGCTGAAATGGTAGACTCTCCAGAAGCTTTATTTACTTGCCTTTAATACTGACCCCGTCAGCTTGACTTATGACACTGCCATATGGGCGTTAGTTGCAGGGGATACGTCTGGTACGCATTGACATCACATTCCTCTCCCTCCCCCCACTTTCACACCATTTGGAGCATTTAATTGGTGTATTGAATTTAATGTTATTAGGATTTTTATCTTTATTTACAAGACACACCTGACTTATGACTTTTACGTAATCACAAGACTGGGTCAGACATGTGAGTTGCCCCAGAGCAAAGCTTGTAACTAATTCATGGCGGCTGAGGGCATCAATACAACGCAGGAATTCATAAGAATGGCATTCATATCTCACTTATCCATATGGTAAATGCATGCATCATACATGCAGGAAAGCTGATATGAGTTTGGCATGGTGACAGTGGATCTAATGAACTGCTGACCAAGGTTATTATAGTTTTGCATTTTTCATTAGTTTTTATTTTTATTTCGTTTTGACTTTTTGTTTTCAAATTCAGTTTAGTTTTAATTAGTTTTTAAAGCGGGTTTGCTAGTTTAGTTTTTATTTTTTTAAAATGCTTAGTTTTAGTTTAGTTTTTATTAGTGCTGTCAAACGATTAAAATATTTAATCACGATTAATCGCATTAATGTCTTAGGTAACTCGCAATTAATCGCACATTTTTCTCTATTCTAAATGCCCCTTGATTCCTTTTTCTCATTTTAATGCTCTTATCAACATGATACAACAATACTTTTAAAACGGTGCCTGAACCAAAAGATTTATATATATATAAAACAAGCCTTGTTCAATTGTATTTGTCTGTTCTGTATGTTCACAAATATTAAACAATAAAAAGTTGATCTAAAAAAAAAAAAACACCGTTTAGCTGTCATTTTAACCGTGTTTACTCCAGCTGCTAGCCAACAGTAGGTTAACGTTAGATGCTGCTAAGTGTAGTGTTGACTAGCGTCCCATGCGGCGATGTTTCTGTTCCCTCTAACGTCAGTTTTCGGAGCATCAGAAAGAAGTGCAGGCATTTAAGTGGCACCTAAATCAGCGTTGCTATTCGGTCCGGTAGATAGCGGTCTTTAAGGAACCGGTGCCCTATTAGCACCGGGTGACGCCGTTAATAACGCGTTTAACTGACAGCACTAGTTTTTATTAGTTTTAGTCTTAGTTTTAGTCTTTTTTGTAATATGGGTTATTTGTCGGGGGATTCAAAAAGGTCAGAAAAAGTACTGTGGAATAATAACTCAACAAAAACATACAATTTTAGAAATATGGATTCACAATGTATTCAACAATAACACCAGTACATAAAATGTAGCCTACATATGGTCATAAATATTAAGGGTGCTCCGATCAGGATTTTTGGGGCAGATCACCGATTGCTGGGAGTAGTATCGACCGATGCAGATCACCGATCACCGGGTCTATTTTAAACCTTCTATTTATCATGTCATATATTTATATATATTGATTTTAATATTCTTAACAACAATGTATAAGTATTAAAATTAACAGAAGATAATGTATTGTGAATTGTCAACGGTTTACTTTTATTGACAGGAAACGTTCAACATTCCACTTCCTGTTAGAAACACACCTTAAACAGCGTAGAGCTTAACATAGAGCTAAAGCCTTATTCGGAATAAATTACAAAAAAACTGTCAGTGTGTTCTTCAGTGTGTTCCAGCAGGGTGGGGCCACTTACATTTTTTACCAGCCACTTTTTCCAGAATTCAAATTTATAAAAGAAAGTGCACTATCATATTTTAAATTGCTTTCTTAAATTATTTTTTTTTAAATTATTAATACAATGTATTTATTATGTGTCAGTAGCTTGTTGATCTTTACATTGCTAGTTAATTTCCTATCCTGGCCTGGGACACACATTCATACGGTTTGATAAAGGACTTATTGGACTTTAACTTATCATTGATCTACAATAACGAGTGTAGCTCATGGATGTATTAAGTGTAGCTGTCCTCAATTTAGGTCATACTGTACGTCTCATCTCCAGTTTTTCCTGCATCCCGTGTGTGTGTGTGTGTGTGTGTGTGTGTGTGTGTGTGTGTGTGTGTGTGTGTGTGTGTGTGTGTGTGTGTGTGTGTGTCGTCAGTGCGGGGTAGAACTGAGCAGCAGAGAGCCAACAGGATTGAAACAGCAGCAGCTTTCAAGCGACTTAAACATCGTTCCAGTCTACATTTACGTTAAAATGTCTACAGGTCGGCAGGACGGTCTGAAATGTTTTGCACGGTCTTTCGCTGTACGTTTTGTCAATGCGCAACTTGTTCGAAAAGTACCTTATCTTTTTCTTTACTTCGCCCTCAACAGCTTGTACTTCCATAGCTACTGCTGACTCCGCGGCGGGCCTCTTAGCACCGGGGATATGTCGCCACATTTTTTAACAGATCATTTTCCTTTCGTCTGTAGCTCAGCTAGCTAGCTACATGGCGTCCCGGACTAGCGCTGAAAACTAGCTACTCGACTATGTGTGGTCAAAGTCCCGGCTGTGAACGGTTTCCTGTAAGTTCTTCACAATAAAAGTCCTCCGTTATTTTGGTATTTGAATGTTTTTATTATGAAGCAACAAAATCCGGAAATGGTGGGGATTCATTAGCAGTAACGTAACGCGACTCCTATGAGCATTGTGCATTGTTACTTAGCAACAGCATTCTTTGACAAAAACTGTCCAATCCATTACAAGGATACAAGGCTAATTTCCCACCCTGGTTCCGAGGCACTTTTTTTGACCAACTCAGGTAGACTGATCAGTCCAACGGTCAGCCGTCTGGTTGGTGTGTAACTTAGCTGCATATAGAACATTTTCTCACGAGTAGTGCGTCATCTGATCGGCCTTTATGGAGACCACCGATCAAACTATTTAAAGCCTGTATCGGCCGATAACGATCGGTGCCCGATCAATTGGAGCACCCTTAATAAATATGTAAACAGTCTACACAAGACCACAGTAAGTGCAAAATGTGTAAGTGACGTGTTCCAGGGGAAAAAAAACTAAATAGCCAACAGACTAAAGAAGACATACATGAACAGGTGTTTTGAACTTTGGTTCGAGTAAAGTGGCGAACTTTTTGAAGTCAATCGAGTCACACAGTTGTGTAGCTAGACATCCCAGTATCAATACACATATTAATCCACGCTTCCTTCCGCTTTTGGTGTTCCTGCGTATGTACTAACCAGCAGCTATCGGGTCGCCGGTGAAAGCCTTCCTGTAGTGTTCTCTGTCCTGCTGTTGTCTCCGTCATGCTGCCTGGCCCTGTACCCATACATCCATGCCCGTAACGTTACTGGGGTTAGCTTCTGTTTCGGGGAAAGGGGGCTTTGCTTTCTCCTTTACCTTGTTATGGTAAGCTAGGTTAGCCTCCTAGCTTGTGTGCGATTCTCAAATGTTCTTTCAAATTCGTGGGATTTTTCCCTGTAATAAATTGTCCACATATTTTACCACCTTCCACTGCAAGGCACTTGCTTTTATCTGACACAGTCATAATCAAATAGTTGCCGCTTTCTTCCAACTTTCGGTACCGCTATGATGCCAGGCGAGGGGCATGGACTATGTTGTGTTCAATTTGACGTGGAATGTCGGGATTTCTGGGTTCCCAGTCGGAAACTATACATGTCTACGGGAAATGTCATGGTCGGAAAGATATAACGTTATTTGCTCTATGAAATCGACAAAGATGAAAACTAAGTACATTTACTCAATAATTTTATTTTATTTCAGTTAGTTTTGCAAACAGAAATTACAGTTTTAGTTTAGTTATCGTTTTTTGTAATGCCTCGTTTTTATTTTTATTTCAGTTAATGACAATGTTTTTTCCCACCTAGTTTTCGTTATTTCGTTCGTTTTCGTTAACAATTATAACCTTGCTGCTGACATGGCTGACACACGGCGTTTCTCAAAGTCAAGGAAGGATCCTTCAAAGCCTGAATTTCGAGCATGCTACGTCATCGAAGTCCGTCGAAGGACTGTTCCAATGTCGAGGATTCTCCGAATTCCACCAAGGACTGAGTCCTTCGTTCGGAGAATTTCCAAGGATGCATATATGTTTCCTCCACTGTGTGATAATATACTGTTTGACATCCAAGTAGGAAGTCGCCTAAACTTGTAGCCACTGTGTTGTTACATCATGGCAGAAGAGTCAGTAAGTGAATACTGAAACCAGAAGAAAAAGGTTCAAGGCCCAGTGACTTCAGGCTGCAAGTGTCCATGAGCAAGACATGAGTCCCCAGTTCTGTCTCTGACTTGCCTGTACAAAACAAGACAAAACAAACATTTTCTTCAGAGATCAATTAGCATAACACTCTTATCTGTGTTCAACTCATGGATGTATAATAAGACCAACTGACCATTTATAATTTTATTTTTTAAAGATATTTTTTTTGGCTTTTATTGCCTTTATTTATAGGAGAGATTAAGCCAGAAAAGTGGGAGAGAGAGGGGGGATGACACGCAGCAAAGGGCCGCATGTCAGAACCGAACCAGCGGCCGCTGCGACAAGGACTGAGCCTCTGTACATGGGGCGCACGCTCAACCAGACGAGCTAACCATGCACCCCACTGACCTATATTATTAACTATACAACAAATAGATCTGACCAGGCAATCTAATTGGTCAACTAGACATTTCGAACATGCTCAAATCTAATAGCACACCATGCGCATCACTAAAAATATTAGTCCGTCTTTTTCATGTCAACATTCCAGAGTGGAATCAAAAACAATTTTTTTAAAAAACTTTAAAAAACCTTTTTATTCAAGAAAATAAATCACGAACCACAGTGGAGAACACAGAGGCCCTCATGTATGTACATTTGAAAACGTAGCGTTATGAGTGCCATGGCCAACCCGCAGAAAGCGCACACTGTGATACTTCAGCTTACGTCGTATTTACCAAACCATCGGGTAATCAGCAGCTTTCTCCACCCACTATACCGTAAATTGCGCTATAGTAAAGCGTTAAGTACTGGTGCTATGATACGGCTGAGTGCAGACTGCAATATTCCCACTGCTGATGCTATGACTGTTTGAAATTATCCTGATGCCAATATTTGTAATGTAGCGAGAAGTTTAACAACTGCTGGAATGGAATGTGAACGCTGAGTCGGAGATTCAATGTCATCTTTGATTTCTTCCATTAGCCTAACTGTTTAGCTGTTTTAACGCTTAATGAGGTTTATGTCACGGGCGTTTTTTGTACATACCGCGGAATACATAATTAGGAGCACTTTACGCTTCCCCTCCCATCTCTTTATGGGAAACTCCCACTTTCCCCTTCACCCTCCCATGAATGCATATGCATGACACGGAAAAGCGCAATTTGGAATTTTCCGTTCCCGCGACAGGCAGTATGCGCTTTTACCTCAGTGCGGCATGTTTGTACATATCTCGCCATGCTTTTACGCGCACGTTACGCTCTCCAACACATTTATATCAAAGTGATTTTTCGGATTAAATGAGTTAGTCTTATTATACAGCACTCTGGAGTTATTGGAAATGTTTGGATTACAACAGCTGTGCAGGTGAGTTGATGACATGGCGCTGTGTTAAAAATAGCCTAAAGCTGCCTACACATGATCTGAGGTAAAACTGCTCTGCGCTGGCTGTTCGATTGATTTCCTATGGGGAGAGCGGTTCCGCCCAACTAGGCGCAGCTTAGTTGCTTCAAGCTTACGGATGAAGCTTACGGATGTATAGTAGCTAAATCTGTCCATGGAAAGAAAAATCAGCTAATATTTTAGTTACAACACGATTGAGCTAGCTAAGCAGTTTTGTGTTATATGTGCAATATTTATTTAGTTTGGGAAATCCTACAAAGCTAACGTTAGCTTAAGTTGGCCTGATGACTCAGCAGGGACTAGAACTCCTACCTGTTGTTCTTTTGTTATTTTTATGAGCAAATTGCCCCCCACAATATGAATATAGTTTATTACCTTTATTTTGTTGGTAACCTTTGTATGTATAAGCGCAATATTACAGTGATGACGCCTCGGTCCTGACCGCATCAATGACAAAGCGCACCCTAGCCTGTAATATTTCTTAATTGACCTATTGGTTAGTACTGCTGAGACATTACCGTATGTTAATGGGGAACTACACTAGAAATATCGTTTTTCGATATGCGGTTTGGCTGTCACTAAAAAATTCATATTTTACAAGTCAATTATGATGAAGTCTGTCTGGCATCTGGTATCACAATCAGACGAGAATGTGTTTCCCAGGATGTTTAAAGGCGAAATTGGTTTAAATGCTCGCTAATATTTCTTGAAAGCCAGCGTACCTACCCTGAATAAGCTGCAGTAAATCTATTTTAAATGTTACTTGGTGACAGGAAATATGTTTTAGGTACCTTTCGATCGTATGTGACATAGAGTTGAATTTAACCGGTTCTTGACTTAATTTAATCAATTTGTTTTCAAACTAACTAAAAAGCATTTTCATATGATCACCGTGTTAGGCCCTACATGTGGGTGACAGAGTTTTGAGAAACTTATCACTCAGCATCTGATGTGGCTCTTTCATCGCGATTTAATTGATTTGACAAGGCAACCTCCTGGCTAAACTTGACCTAATTAAGCCTCCTCCACAGAAGAGACAAACTGTTTGACCCCAGCCGGCTACTAGCAGCTTGTCTGAGAGTATCTGAGAGTCACTGACACTCAGAAGGCTGAAATACGAAGAGGTGAAACTCTTCTGTGTGTAAGCGAGCTCACTCTCATCTGTTTTAGCATGTGGAGTGTTTACTGACATGTTCTCTAGTCTGCTTCTGCATTACTTCATCCTTGTCTGCTCGTTGAGTCTAGAGGTTGACCGATATGGGTTTTCTCTGGCCGATGTCGATCTTTAAAAATCAGAGTCAGCCGATGGCCGATTTATTTTGGCCGATATGTGCTTGTTTTTAAACCTCTATTTGAAAGATAAAATGTAACACTAATATACACAGAATTTATCAACAAAAACATTTATTGAACACTTCACCAATCTACACTTGTATACTTCAATTAAAAATGTATAATGTAAAAACATACTGTATTGGCTATTGTATAAATAATGTATGAAAAATATATTAAACGAAACAGGTAAGAAGAAAATAAACTTTGTCAAATAAACTTTTCAATAAAAAAATAAAGTTTAGTGCACTTAGCAGCATTTATTAAACTTCTGAGAATACAAATCTGCAAGCTTCACAGAAAGTGACATGTTATTATTAATCTCAACACTATTTCCTCCTAACTCCTGTTGAATCACATAAGACTAGGGCTATCTAAAGTCAATTCTTGTTCACCTTGTTTGTTAGATCATTGTTCATTTGTTGAAGTGTGTTATCTGTGTTTTGGGGGTCCTACTGTTAGCTATTTTGTACGGTTTTATTAGTACAGTTAATCCCAAGGCAAGAACACCAGCAATATGCTACTACTAACGGTAGCGTCTGAGCCTGAAGTGACACACGTCACTAGACTTCACGAGGGGAGGGGCAGGAGGCAGCTGGTCTGGGAACGCTGTAAAAAAATGTCGCTTATTCATGTTTTTAACACTAGGTTGCCTGCCTATTAATCGGCTTGATATACTGGGATATTGGCCGATGCCGATTATGTAAAAAAAAATGCCAAAAATCACCTCTAGTTGAGTCTGCCGCCACCTGTATTGCCATTCAGCACCATCTTAGACACTCAAGAGCAGTGACGGACTGGCCATCTGGAATTTGGGAAAATGCCAGAAGGGCCGCCCCCCTAACGACTCCTATGGGCCACTACTGATAATTTGTCTTTGGTTAATTTTGATAAGTTAATTTATGCATGCAGCCACAAATATTCAAGATTGTACTGCGGCGAGGTGCGTGGAAGGATTCACTCAGAAGGCAGAGTTACTTATTTCCAAGCTAGGTTATGGACAAAAATAGGGCCGGTGTGTTGCAAATGCCAGGGCCGTTTTTTGATCCCAGTCCGTCACTGCTCAAGAGTGTGCATGAATAGGCACTGTATGTGCGTGCACATGTCTTTGACATGCCGTCTGAGAGAGAGAGAGAGACAGACAGACAGACAGACAGACAATGTGCGTCTGTGTGAGAGCAGGACATAGCTGAGGATACAGAGACATCTTGAGCAGTTTGCAGGTAAGAAGAGGCCACTTCGACCCTCTTGGCTCCCCCAGAGTTGCATGTCAAGCCCATCATATACATGCAATTGGCCATGCAATTGGCCTTTGTAGTTTTTAGCAAATGTTACTCAAACTGGAGTAGATATTGCATTTGTTGGGAACTATTTACAGCTGCGGATTAATACACATTTGTTGCAGTACAGAGTATTTGGGATTAAGTAGGACAATGTATGTAAGATTGACTCAAAATAAACTAAATCAAATCCTTACTGAAGGAACATGTCACCCAGTGCAATGGTTTGGCTCATTGATGTGTTTTTATTGGAGGCCTATGGCACAAAGAAATACTTATATTTCTTATATTCTGGAGTTTTTATGGACCTAATACAGTCCTGTCATACTCCTGATCTAAGTTGAATAAGAGCACATATGGAAATTTAGTAAATTTAGCAAAAAACTAATTTTACTCCCATACTGTCAATTCAAATTACCACATCAAACCTGCATAAGAAAATGTTTATCTGACTTTGTAAATATGTTGTTCTCTAACAATATAAACACAGCACACACCCAGAATGCAGTGCTATGTCAGCTATATTAACATGATGTCCATGTGTCTCAAGGAATCAGGTTCAAGGAAGTCCCCAAAAAGTCACTGTAAACACATCAGACACACTCCTCCCTATCTGCTTCTCCTGTCAACAGCTTTCTTTGAAAATGAAGCCAGAACCTTCTTAATGACATGCATACAGTATATTGTGCATATAATTTTTTTTGTAAGTGTTTGGATTCACTTTAAAGGCAGCAGCTGACAGCTAAACACTTTTGTTATCAGGTTCTTTTGAACCAAACCTGAAGCCCTCTGTGACAGCTTGCACGCATTTGTGAGTTATGGCAAAGTGAATTACTGTGCGGCTGCTTTCCTGCTTGTGTTTGCCTGCTGTGTGTGTGTACTTAACATCTGCTTGTGTGTGTGTGTGTGTGTGTGTGTGTGTGTGTGTGTGTGTGTGTGTGTGTGTGTGTGTGTGTGTGTGTGTGTGTGTGTGTGTGTGTGTGTGTGTGTGTGTGTGTGTGTGTGTGTGTGTGTGTGTGTGTGTGTGTGTGTGTGTGTGTTTGAGCAAGGGAGACCTCTGCCATTGTTGCGCTTTTATATCCTGACAACTGGGAGCCTGATGTGTTAAAAATAACCCAGTGCTTTCCAATTTTGTCATCTTTTGGGACTACTTCTCCCGGCTGTTTTGATTTTGCATGCGTCCCCCTGGAATGCTCGGGGTCACCGATGGCCACTTCCTGTCGCATGGTTCCTCATTGTAGTGCTCGCAGTTCTCCCTTAACATACTCAAACAAACTTAAAAATAGGACACCTGGGAAGGATAAGCTTGTGCACACTAGGTGGCCTAGCCTAAATACTGTCAGTGAATGACAGCATCTTTTTATTTCTTTTATCTTAGAATTATCTTTTCCTCTATGAGCTTCACATGAAGTTGGTTCTTGAAGGGTTCTGCACACTTGAAGAACAGATTTAGGCCACCAGTAAAGAAAGAAATGACAATACAAAAAAGATCAACAACATCAAAGAAAGTTGTTTGTAACCGATTCTGATGTCTCTGCAAAACAAACAAAGTTCAAGTTGGATTTACAGGTGTGTGTGTGTGTGTGTGTGTGTGTGTGTGTGTGTGTGTGTGTGTGTGTGTGTGTGTGTGTGTGTGTGTGTGTGTGCGCTTGTTTTACTATATTTGTGGGGTCCAAAAACCGGGGAATACAGTATACTTGTCTGTAGGGCTGGGCGATATATCGATATTATATCGATATCGTGATATGAGACTAGATATCGTCTTAGATTTTGGATATCGTAATATCGTGATATGACTTAAGTGTTGTCTTTTCCTGGTTTTAAAGGCTGCATTACAGTAAAGTGATGTACTTTTCTGATCTTACCAGACTGTTCTAGCTGTTCTATTATTTGCCTTTTCCCCACTTAGACATTATGTCCACATTACTGATGATTATTTATCTAAAATCTAAGTGTGAAGATATTTTGTTAAAGCACCAATTGTCAACCCTAGAATATCACCACAATATCGATAGAGATATTTGGTCAAGAATATCGTGATATCTGATTTTCTCCATATCGCCCGGCCCTAGGGGTCTGCACAGCCTTGTGGGGCCCAAAATGCTGGACCGCACAAGGTTAAAGGGCTGTTTGGGGGTTAAGACTTGGTTTTAGGATTAGGGTTAGAATTAGGTTATGGTTAGTTTTTAGGTTAGGTGAGGGTAAGGGTTAAGGTTAGGCATTTAGTTGTGATGGTTAAGGTTAGGGTAAGGGGCTAGGGAATGCATTATGTTAATGACGGGTCCCCACAAAGATAGTGAAACAAACGTGTGTGTGTGTGTGTGTGTGTAAGTGTAAAACACAAGTAAAGTGTTTTGAGTTTTGTGCCTGTTTAAATCAGTCCTTCCAGAAAAATGCAGAGTTTTTTTGTGATTGTAAAAATCCTTGATTATGCGGCACGTTTTCTTAAAAAATGCGATGGAATATGCGGGATATTTATGCAGTTTTATGCGATGAAATTGTGGGAACTTGCAAAAATTGCGGTAACTTGCGGGAAGTAAACGCAACATTTTTCAACTTTCTGCTAAAATATATGCGACTTTTTTGCAACGAAAATGCGGGCATTATGAAATCATGCAAACCCTGCATATTTTGCACGGAAATCCGCAATTTATGCGGCAAAAGTGCAGCGTATTTGAAAAAATACGGCCTCCGCATAAATATGCGGACTTTGGCTGATTATGCATTGAATTATGCGATCGCATAATCCAGTTTTTCTGGAGGGACTGTTAAATAGCCAAACAGCCAAATAGATAAACATTATATGCAAACAGGCTTGCGCTGACAAGCTAAGCAAATGCATAACGTAACTTGTTCTCAAGCACCAGGTGCAGAGGTTGACAAACACTGCTAAAATAAGGCGTATCTGAGAAAGAGACTTGTTGTGTTCATAATCTTTCATGTCACTGTTAGATCCACATTTTCATCTAGTGTGGTTAGCTTAAAGAGGCAAGTTAAAGGTTAAGTGTTTGTGGTTGTTTTGTGCCTCAATGTTTCACTATTTTTGTAGTGCACAGTGTTTAGAGGAAGTATGGTATGTGCGCTTATACACCGGCAAGTTTGGTAGAGGTAAATGTGGTCATACCAGGAAGTGGCTGGTGATTTTGTAATGGCAGAAGCTTCGTCAAAACACAAGTTAAATATTTAGTTCAGTGCCACACACATCATGTTGACAGAGGGAGAATTTAAAGCCACTGTGGTTTCATCCAGCCTAACCAATCTACTGTATCCCTTTACACAAAAACAAGTGATCACTGTGTTATCCAACCTCTGGCACTGCATCGATGTGAGGCTCTGTCCAGGTGCAGCCCTATGCCAACGCTGGTTTCCTTATTTGACGTGGACATACTCCCCAGTGTCCTCTCCTCCAAACTTAGCCTGGGCACACATCCAATCATATGTCTCCTTTTGCTTCTTCTGCAGATTGCAAAGTGGCAACTCTATAACTAACATGTCAAGTCTTGTTTCAGTAAACAGATCCTACATCAAAACCCACAGAAAGTTCCACATGGTCGCCTATACACTATACTGTACATTCTTATAAACTTTTTTTAATTTTTTTTTTACATGCATCCAAAATAGTCATGACTTTTTCGCAACTTTCTTTTCAGTATTTGAGAGCAATGAAAGTATTTTATTATGTACTTTTCAAATATAAAAGAAATAGTGTGATATACTTACAGTGGGGGGGAGAGAGAATCAGTTGTCTAGATGACAATGTATGTTTATTTTAAAACAACAAACTGGGTGTCCTAAATCTCCCGCATCCAGGTCTTACTTCAATTCCCGGCATGTATCATGCCCCTATGTACCCATTATCCGCGTTGGGTGGACAGCACCCCGCGTTTGGATACACCGGTTTCACACAACTAACACAGACCTACCCAGAGCACCTAAAGGCAGCTGCTATGGCAGGATCCACGCCGGTATCTTGATGCCATGACTACCAGATTACAGCAGTAAAAATGAAATAAAATGATTTTATGGGCCGAAAATATCCAGACTTTAACACACAAGAGAATTAGTACATACATATTGTTTATCCTGACCAGATTTAATTTTCCAAACACAGGCACACATCTGTCACTCAAGAACCGTTTTCCATTATCAGTTTTTACAGTTTTTAATGAGCTCTGAAGAACCGCTGAGGTGTTGTAAACTCATTGAACACACAGACTGTCAAATAAAACTGCAGCTCATTTTTGACTTATAGTGAGTAAACTCTACTGAAAACTCTACTGAAATGGCCACCATCTTGGTGGAGTGTGATGTGTAAGATGAGAAAGCAGAGGTTAAGTAATGTATGTCATGATTGTAAAAAAAACGTGGCTATCTGTACATCTTTGCCAAGCGCAAACCAGTACAGAAGGCATCAATAAATTGTTGGGGAGGGTCATACCTCTTTTCCCAATCATTTTGGAGGGTCATAGAAAAATGTATTGCTGGCGAAGGGAGGGTCAAGTCTATTTTGAGTAAAGATCCCAAAACTCCAGTCCCTTAGCATAAAGACTGAAACAGGTAAACAGCTAGCCTGGATCTGTTTTTAAAGGTTAGAAAAAAAACAACCCATAACTATTTTTTTTTTTACTTTTGCTTTTGTACGGGTTAAACAAGCAAGATATAATGTATTAATAAGTGAGCTTTAGAAGTGCTGGTAACCATTTTTTTAACGTATAGATAGAGCCATGCTTTACGCCTTTACCTGTTTACCCGTTTCTAGTCTTTATGCTAAGCTAAGGTAACCATCACTAGCTCCATATTTACCATACAGACACAAGGTTTCTATGAATCTTCTCATTTAACTCTCGGCAAGAAAGTGAAAAGTGTATTTCCTCAAAATGTCAAACTTGACGCGTTGACGGCATGAGATTATTTGTACATTTTCTGCATTTTTCTTTTTGAGCATTCAGAAAATGTATGGAGCATTTGTAGTATTTTGATTTCTTTGAGCTTGTGAAGTTGTATTTTGTGCATCCAAAAGTGTTTTGACACTACAGCACGATTAGATTTTCTAATTGTCCCTTGGTTTGCATTTCTGGTGGCTTTTCTATCGTCCAGATAGCTCCTCTGATTGAGAAAAACTGCTAAATGCCAAAGCCTGATCCATGTGTTTGGGTGTGTGTTGCTATCTAATTGTTATTTGGGTGTTGTGTCTCCCTCTGCTACTTTATGGCTTTGTGTTTGGCCTGAAACTGTTGCCAAACAGGGATCATCATTATTTGTTGGGCTTGGACAAGGCCTTGGCACTACTTGGATTGACATTAAACAAGCGGTTATAGGTTGAAGAAATAGTTTCTGTCATGTTGTATGCAGTTTATGGACTGATGTATGTAAGATTGTGACCTACATTTTTTTTAAATGGGATTTTGAGCTTGTGTATCTGGTATACGTGTGTGTTTGTGTATGACCCACTGTCTTTGTTCAATCTGTCTGTGTACAGTGTATGTGTTTTGTGGCTCCATTGAGACGGTTTGGCACCTGGCCAGCTCAAACTGTCCATGGCTTGGAACGCTTAAAGTAATGGGCTCATTTCCCCAGTGGGACTGAAGGGGGACTGAATAAAAACAAGAGGGGGATGCCTTGGGACGCTGCAGGAATGACAACAGCACACGAGTGTCCAGCAGGAGCACTAAGTGGACTTCTGACGTGAAAAGATGCTTTATATTTAGTTGTCAGCATTTGAGATAGTAGTGATAACATGGAATCACCTTAATCAGATGCACAAAAACACTGTCTTTACAAATTAAATATTCGAAGAGTTAAGCTCAAATGACTGAGGGACTCAGTTCAAGTGCAGGCCCTTGTGAGATATTAGACAGTGTAGACAGTAGACACTTGATTTGGAGCTACAGTTTCAGAGGAGTATGATTGCCAGGAGCAGTGATTTAAAACTCATCTGTCCTTATTTTAAAACACACAAGGAAGTGGCATGCTTTTTAATAAATGTCTCGAGAGCAGGTGTGGCCAACCCCTTAGAGGCAGGTGGAGCAAGGTTAGCACAAATTCCCTGTAAGAAATACACAGAGGAGGAAAACAAGTCATCCACTGTTCTCCTTTGAAAACAAGTTATTTGTGTGTGTGTGTGTGTGTGTGTGTGTGTGTGTGTGTGTGTGTGTGTGTGTGTGTGTGTGTGTGTGTGTGTGTGTGTGTGTGTGTGTGTGTGTGTGTGTGTGTGTGTGTGTGTGTGTGTGTGTGTGTGTGTGTGTGTGTGTGTGTGTGTGTGTTTTAATATTCTTTAAGATGTTTCTTTCTGCTTCTGCTGTTTTATAACCTGTCAGCAAATTACTCTTAAAGCTGCATTTCAAAGTGACTCTGACATTCAAGACACCTGGCATTTAGATGTCATTAAAACAAATTGTTATTATTGATTCATTTGCAGATTGTTTTTTTTTAATTCATTGATTTATAGTTCAGCATTTTGTCTGTAAAACACCAGAAAACTGTGAAAATTTGCCCATCACATTTCTTTGTATTCATGCTACAAAATATGTGCAAAACACAACCTCATAAAACTACAATGGTTGCATAATTATCCTTTGCTCTTTTAAGTTGGCTGGTACCATCTCAGATGCAGCTATATATAGTTTATATACAGCTACAACTTAAAGCGACACAACAACGGGGAAGTGCTATAATTGCTTTTCTGTTTGTTCCTGACAAAATAATTGGACATGTAATCATTGTGTAAACTTCTTTGGGCTGCTTGTTAGGCTTCACCTGACCCTTTACCTCTGACCTAAACCTTTTTGTCCCCTGTAGACCCCTGTGTCATAGTGATGCCGCCATGCATGGGCGAGGACGACCGCTTCAGTCTGGAGGCACTGCGGCACATCCACAAACAGCTGGACGACGACAATGACGGGGGAATAGAGGTCAACGAGAGTGTGGAGGTGAGCTTTGTGAATTTACATTTTGGATTTGCGGTGTTAAGGTGACACTCAGGTTCAGCGTGCCGCCTGAAGACTTGTGACAAAAGTCACCTTTAACCTTGGCACCCAGGTTGTAAACAACCTGGGGTCAGGGGGTTCAAAACCTATGCAAATGTCATAATTATTAATTATATTTATTGTTTAAGGTATGGAAATGTCAATATACCAGAGCAATGTTTTTCTCCCATCCCGGAATGCTGTGTGGACTAGCCAGACCCTCCTCCGCAGCGCTGTGGCGGTAGGTCTGGCAATGTGAGACTACTCAGGCTGTAACAGTGTCCTACCAGTATTTTGTAGGACATTAGGTTAACCAAACCAAACTGCTTTTTGAATGTCTCTAGTGTTAAAACAAGAATACGTGTCTGTCACTTTTGAAAGTGGATGACTACATACAAGTGAATATTTCGTTAACAGTGAGTCACAGCTTGTGGCAGTGTGTCAGGCTTTGTAGGTGCCCTAAAAGTTATATACATTTCAATATTAACCAGTTAGACATCGGAGGACAGAGCCAAATTGGTGTTAAACCTTTTTGAAAATAAGAAAGAATGATCATCAGAAACACACAGAGAGCCTTGGCGGCATTTTTACTGACATGATGCTATAATATGAAACATAAAATGTTTGAAATCTGTTTATTTGGATTTTTAATTTCTATGCATATTCAAATATATACATGTAGGGCTGTAACTAACGATTATTTTCATAGTCGATTAATCTGTTGATTATTTTCTTGATTATTCGATTAGTTGTTTGGTCTATAAAATGTCAGAAAATGGTGAAAAATGTGGATCAGTGTTTACCAAAAGCCCAAGATGACGTCCTCAATGTCTTGTTTTGTCCACAACTCAAAGATATTCAGTTTACTGTCACAGAGGAGAGAATAAACTAGAAAATATTCACATTTAAGAAGCTGGAATCAAAGAATTTTTACTTTTGTCTTAAAAAATTACTCAAACCGACTAATCGATTATCAAAATAGTTGGCGATTAATTTAAGAGTTGATAACTAATCGATTAATCAATTAATCTTTGCAGCTCTATATACATGATCATATGACTATCCTGTCCTTTGCAATGCATAAAACTAATATCATGAGACAAAGGCCTTCATTTGAGATTTTGTGCTTTTCATATAAACCTAAAGCACTTAAAGACCCATGCAGTTGTTGTAAAATATTTGCTCGTTGTGTGTGTGTGTGTGTGTGTGTGTGTGTGTGTGTGTGTGTGTGTGTGTGTGTGTGTGTGTGTGTGTGTGTGTGTGTGTGTGTGTGTGTGTGTGTGTGTGTGTGTGTGTGTGTGTGGAGGGATAGAACTGATATCTGAGAGCACTCTGACCTGCCGTGGCCTCTGCATTTCTTGGTCAATCAACGACCTCTTATGTTAAAAAGAAACCCCTCAGGACCATGTTCAGTGTGTGGCTGTGTGTGTGGCTATGTTGGCAGGAGTCATTTTTAACTGGCTGAGAAGTGCTGTTGTTTGAAACATTTATACCCTACAGGCCTTCTTTGGCCCCTCAGTAAAGAGCTGGCTGCTGTATGAGTCGTGTCTAAAGACCCCTGAGGGCTGCAGTGTTAGAACTAGGCCCCATCCCACATGAGTGTGATCTGCATCTGTGCATATATCACTAATGCCTGTATGTAATGTACTGTATAGGAGTGTGTTACACATTGCCTCCTACTCTGTTTTTACCCTTTGTCTTTATATGGGTTTCTTTACAGCAGTTGTTTTTGGCCGCCGCTCATTACTGAGGATTTCAAGGCTTCTTTTTTGGGCTCCGGCAGCGGACGCAGCAGGGTTTCATAACATGACGGATGCTCCTTTCACCAAATTAGTGGCTGTCTATCAGAGATTTTGTGTGACCGGGAGCGTGGCACTGAAACACGTGGATTTTCACTGTCAGGTTAATTGATATTAAGTGAAAAGTGTTGATGGTTTTAGTCTCACACGTTTGCAGAAGCTGTATAATCTGGGTGGTGATAAAGTTGCATGAAGGGCAGCCATTTAACTTGTCACTTAACAATTGACTTAAAACTTAAATAATTCTCAAATTCACAGTCTTTATGCAGCTTTAAATCAAATAAATACCAACTGAAATTATGTTCAAGGCTTTCTGGCCTAACAATGTCAACTGAATTTCCTTAAAAATGTCAAAAGGTCAGGTTTAGTTTAACTGGAGTTTGATGCCTCACTCCTTCTGTCCACATGCTGAAATGTCCACGAGCAAGACACCGAACCCCAAAATGTGTTTGCATATGGGGCAGAACAAATGGACCCATTTACTGTCCGTTTCATTACAATGCGCGTCTTTTCCTGGCAGCGATGACTTGAAAGCAGTGACACAGTTTTATGAGGAAGTGTGGGGTTGTCACCCCACTCACCCCTCTGCCACCTGGTTGAAACCCCACACTCAACCAACAAAGATCTCACTGCCACTTCTTGCCTTTCCCTTCTCTTATTCTGCCCCCTCACACCTTTATCCCAACATTTGAGAGGATGACTAAGATGAGAGGATGCACATATTTGTAATGTTATAGTCGTGGTCAGGATATTCAGTGCATTTCAGAGATTCTTATGATGGTAAAGATGACAGGAGGTCAGTGGTGCTATATGGTGACAATGACACATGTTGACTGCATGTTAAAGTGCTACTTGTGCTACTTGGGCGGAGTGATATGCTTGCAGCACCTGAGAAGCCCCGAGCAGAGAGTAGCAATGCTTCGCCTTTCTGAGAATATAGTTCCCAGTATGTATACAGTTGGAAGACAGCTGTGTCTCATGTGACCTTGTTATTTGTACACGCTATGACTATACAAATCACAACATTTAATAGGAACATCTTGGCGTTATTTAGTCACTTATTCGGAGCAGTAGGCTAGTTAGAACCGATTACCTCCAGGATCTGTGCTAGGCTAAGCTAGCGGTGAAGCCGTCGGACAGAGTTACAACACGCACGGAGATGAGAAGGGTATGTATGGACTTATCTAACTCTGGGGGTTACGGTGAATAAGCTAAAGTCCCAATAAGTTGGCGTGTTCCTTTAAGCAGTAAAGAAAATGACATATACCGTTAAATATTTTGCACAAAATATAAGAAAAAGCCTGTACCGATTTGATGGAGGGTGAAAAAGAACAACACACTGGCATGTTGTGCTAACGCAACCCCCTTAGTCGAGGTCTTAACTGGAAGATTTTATTTGCCATAGAGAAGCCTATTTCAGCTAACATGAGCAGTTTGTTTTTGTAATGTAATTTTGAAATACAGCTTACTGTAACCAAATAGAAAGTGGCCTTATCAGTGAGTTACCTGGTAGCACTGAAGCATAAAATTTGTTTTACCATTAAAAGTCCTCTGTAACTTAACAACAATCAGTGTTGCCAAGTTACAGGGAAATTAACCCTCACAGACATATTAATACCCATGTTTCACAGTTTATATCTCCACACACAGATAAAACATACACACAGATAATTTAGAGGTTGCTGAGTCATTGTTACAAGGTGCACTGGTCACCACAGCATCTACCTGTAGCATGTAACCACGGTTCCCAATCATATACATTTGTACACTGACTTTGATTGCTATTAACAACTTCACCATTGGGTTGTGTGGTTAGTTGTAATGGAACACCCACACAAAAAGAATACCCATTAATGCATACTTAAACATATTAACACTCTGCAGTGGTAGGGCTAAAAAGTACCTCAGTTCTCTATACAACTACTGTATTCACTGATATGTCACGTCACAGAGTTATCAGTCAGGACATTGCACAGAAATGGCTTTGGCTGCTTTTGAAGTTGATATTTGGAGTGTCGTGGCAGAACACAAATAGCTCTCTAGCGAAGCAAACGAAAATAGATATTTGTCAGAATCAGTCAAGGTTGATGTTATTTTATTACCAACATTGCCATACACTCTCATGATTATATACGATATTTGAAGTTGTGTGAAATTAAGTGTATTTATAATCTGTGCCCAGAAGTTTCCCAGACAAAGATTTTGGGCCCCTGTCTCAGATCAAAACTGTCAAATCTTTCTCTCCTGCCTGTCTGCATTACCCTAAATAAATACAAACCAGAAGCTTGGACCTCTTGGCGACGTGTATTTATAGTCTCAAAATGAATCACTTTTTGAGCATCGGTAACTTGACTACCGTGGAAGAATTTAATTGGGAGTCAAATACAGCTGTAATCCTGTTGAACATAATCCTGCCTCTGATTAATCTATGAGACTAGGCGTCGCCTTGGGTTTTGATTGACGTCCAAAGGTCTGTTGCTGAGCATAGTCACTGGGGACAGCAGGTGCACATCCTCTCCTCGGGGTGCCTGGGCTGCGTGCTGCCCGTCTGCCAAGGAGACGCTCAGCTGGATCGCGTTCCATCACTTCGAAATTGCAAGAACCCAACCCATGTCACAACAGGGGGCGATGGCACTGCTTCTCTGTGGTGTGTGTACTTTATTAGTATTTGACAGGCCATGCATAACAACTTGATGGAAAAATTAGGCGTGCAAGCAAGTTCTACATCTGTTCAAGCCTACTGTATATATAACTTGTGTTTAGTCGGGTATGAACAGAAGAAACTTGAGGAGGCTAATTGACCGTCTAGGTTATATCTATAGAAAGGAGGTTCAAGGTGAGGTTTGTTGACTTGTCTGGGAATGTTTCAGAGAGAATAGAGTAATTATCTACGACCTACTGCTTTGAATGGGACAAAGAACTTGTGCATTAAAGGGTTGGTTCAATCAAGTTACACAAAAAATTAATTTCTTTTTCTCTAAAGGCCCTGACACACCACCACGGAGACGGTAGGCTGTTGGTGGACTTGTTAGTCCAGGTTGGGCAATCGGTGAACGTCTGTTGCCCTAGTTCTTGCTGTGTGTCCCACACACTAGTTGACCCTCATCGGCTTTTTTGTTGAATTAATTGTTGAATTGGCGTTGGAACTGATAAAGTTGCAGTTTTTTGTAATTTAGACCTTCTAAAGTGATAAAGTACAGACATTGATTGATTTTTTTATTTATCTTGAATAAACGGTATGTTGTAATAGAAAAAAAGGAAACACAACAAAAACACAAACAGACAAATCAGCTTCCACCAAAGAAAACAAAAAAAAGATAAGTTTGAGAAGGAGCAGGTGAAAGCATAATGCTTATATAGTCCTGCCCCTACTTCACAATATCATATTATTACAGATAAATCAAATAGATAAGATATGCATATACAGCATACAAAATTGTAGGTCATACAACACTTAACACTTACAACTAGGGCTGTCAAAATAACTAATTAATGGGATGGTGGCCGTTCTAGCCACCATTCAAAATAACTAATTAATGGGATGGTGGCCGTTCTAGCCACCATTCGACTGTAAAATGAAGGAGGGAGATGAGAATGTGCTGCCTAGATCATTAATTGGAACATTTACTTATATATACTCTTCTGGTGCCACTGATATGTCTGTGCTTCTCTCTGATGCTCTGAAACAGACGATACAGGCAACAGAAACACCGCTGCACGTGACTCTAGTTAACACTATGCTCGACAGCAGCTAATGTTAGCCTACCGCTAGTTAGTAGCTGGATTAAACACGGTTACACTGCTGACAGCATGCTAAACGGTGTAAAGTTTGACTGTGTTTTACTGTAGAGGATTCAACACCGGGATGTAACAATCTGCAGTTGTACAACACAGACAGTGCGTTCGATAAAACTGGTAAACTACGGCCTCGTGGTGCATTTGAAGTTATTGTAAATGTCCATTTCCCAGCTGGTGGTTGTTTTTGTCGTTCAACAGCAATTTACTAGTGAAATAAGTTATTGTTATACATTATTATTAAATCATTTAATTTTGACCATATGGCCTTAGCAATAAACAAGCCGTTTTTGTTTTTTTTTTTCTTTTCTTTTTTTACTTTTTTTAAAAGTATCGGTTCAGGCACCGTTAATTATGTATGTGATTAATTAATCACAGAGTATGTAATTAATTAGATTACATTTTTTAAGCCCTACTTACAACAATACAACAACATACAACTATACACTTACATTACATTTAAATATTACATTTCAATACATTTCCTATATTCAGGATATAATATTATGGCTTTGTTAATATCTGTACGTCTCTCACACATCTGCCTCTCTGAGAAGAACTTCCTAAAATCAGGAGTTGATTTTGTGTCACAAAGTCCCTGAAACAGGTAGTTTTAAAATGTCTAAAAACAGAACACGTTATGCAAAGATACCAACTTGGATCTTGGGCAAAGTAACAAAGGCTTCACTGAAAACCAGGAAAAGCACGAGGAAGATCTTATCATACGAGTGATGGCTTCACAATTGAGTCTGCCCAGCTGTCATGTGTGATAAATCAGTTGTGCTCCAAGTAGTTCACATGTTTCATAAATCATAACACAGCATACTTTTTGTCCCAAATTTATAACAGATTGATAATAATTAATCAATCTAATAACCGACTGCCTGCAGTTTCACAGGGTTTGATTAATGTTGAGGTGTGCTGTTGAGTAAAAGAAAATAATTTCTAGTTCATGATGGATGTAATAACTTTCAGTAAATTAGATGAGTAGATTTGGACTGATGCAGTAGATATCAGGGGTGAATAGAGTCACATTCAACTGTTGAGAGAGCAGAGGCTCATGGGAAGAGTCTTGAACTCGGCCAACTCCCCGCAATCTGGAATCTGATTGAAACAAATATGTCTTTGTTTGCTGCTGTGTGTGTCTGGCCATGTGTCATACACTGTCTGTGCTAGGCCTCTGTCTGTATAATATATGTGTACGTATTATTGTCTTTTCAGGACTGACTGTTGGTCCTGACTATTTTCACTCTGTCTCTATCATACAAAGTGTAAACACAATCTCAAACCACTTTACCCGTTTTTCTTGCAGGAATTTCTTCTCCTTTGACATTTCAGTAGGCAAGACACCATGGCCGTAATTATCACAGCTATCACACTATCTAAACTCTTAGCCACAGAGGCCACAAGGCTCCCAGACAAATACCTATATTTCCTTGTGCGGCTCACCACATATTTAATGACTCCATAAAGCATCACAAAGCTGTCTTTGACCATATGCAAAGCTGCTTCGCCAGTCTGCCCGCAAAGTTTTATAATAAGATGGCAGCACTTGAACTAATTACATTCACTTTGAATACTCAGTATTATATTTTTTAGGTAAAGTAATCTGTATTTAACAAGTGCAAATAGTGTACTGTTACCCAGTATGTCTTTAATTAAGTCATCAGTTGTTGGATTTCAAACAAGAAAACCTGTGGAGAAGTAATAATTAACACGTGTCTTCACTTTTTTAAAGATTTAAAACTTTTTCAAAACAATAGGTTTCTTTAATGGCCATAAAGAGACATTTTTATTCATCAAGCCTTCTCTGTTCTTGTTCATTCATCAAGCCTTTTCTATTCTTGTTCATGTGCTCTGGCAAAGTTTGCATATTTGCCAGCAGGACTCATAAAGTACAGTGAGCATTAAAGGCTTTGCAAGACATTTGTTTGGACTAGCACACATTGTGGTCCCTCCAGTGACTCAGCAGTTGGTTCCTGGCTTTACGTCAGTGAGAAAACTAATTTGCATTTGTATTGAGTAAGAAGAAGGAGAAAACACTGTGCAAAGTTTTAAGGCCTCTGTCGACCACTGATGTAGTAAAAGAGCTTTTCAGACCCTAAACAACCTTTTGACGTGGGTGAACACAGGGTACAACTAAAGAGTTGCTATAGGATTATTTTAGGTCAGTCAGTCTACCACTATGTTACAAACTAAAATATCTAAACAACTATTGTATGGATTGCCATTGAACTTAGTGAACACATTCATGTCCCCCTCATAAATCTGGTGATCTCTTAACTTTTTACTCATCAGGACGCAATTTCAATTTGACCAATACTTTGGTTTGACAAAATACCTGCTTGTGTGAATTGGTAAATGTTAGCATGCTAACATGCTAAACTAAACTGGTGAACATGGCACCTACTTAACATCAGCATGTTGGCATTTTCAAGCAGCGCTGTGCCTAAGTACAGTACAGTTTTGAGAGAAATAAAAAAACTACAGATTTTTTTTGTTCACAAAATTGTCACCAACACGCAATTGTCTCTCACCCAAAGAAACAATTTGATATAGGGATTCAAAAGGTTTTGTTATGGACCCAGGTTCCGTATGAATTGCCTCACACGTACAGTATATGTTCTCATGATTGGCTATGAAAGGGCACATAGGGTTGAATGTGTGCTCCAGTATCCTGCACCAGGTTTGTTTGTGAAGGTTAAATTGGACTGCTGATAAAAGACACTTTACATCTCTGGTTGGCACTCCCTTATGCCACAACCTGGAGATTCCGATTCAGCTAAATGCAGGAAGAGGTCTCGTGGCATGGATACATCTAGGCATGAATTATACCGACATTGAACTAGCACATACATTTCACCCTTTAACATTGTCCAGTAATCATTTTTGATGTAATATATGCCAGATTTTGTGTTCACAAAGCATTGGTTGCAGTTTTTTTCCTTCCCATCTCTTGAACATGTGTTGAGAATGTGAGTGCATGTGCCAGAAGTGAAATTTACAGAGGACATTTAAAAATACTTCTTGATCACAGCGAGATTTGTTTTTTAGTGTGTTCAGTGCTCCAAACATTGGTTGCCTCTCAACTCCAGACTGCCATTATGTATTCAATGTCATACTCACAGCTCTCCTTTCAGACTCTCTGTGCACATAGCATTGATGTGTGAACATACTGGTGGATTTAAAAAAATGACATGTATGTCATGATGAATGCAGTTGTCCACGATGTATCTTCAAATGCTTTTAGGACTATTTCAAAGGGATTTGGTCTAGTCAAGCATTTATGATAACGCCTGTCTAAGCGCAGGCACATGACATTTTTCAAGCTGTGTTGGAATCTGGGTGTGCTGATCTATCAAGTCAGATGTGAAACTCATTGATCTGTAACTATTGTCATTCACGATGATGTGAAATGTCAAAACACCCTTAGCTGCAGCTACAACAGTCACTTTTACATGATTTAAACTACTGTAGTCTTTCTATGTTGCTGATGAGTTTTCTCCTCTAACAGCTCTGAGTTTGTAGCACCTTTTTGTTTGCTGCTGAGTCTGACATGAACACTGTACTGCCTGTACATGCTTGCGCTACATACAGCACATTCAGCTCCCCACTGATCACTATTAAGGTTGAAAACTCAGGAACTTTTAACTCCTCTGTAAATTTACACTTTTGCTTAGGCATCTTAACTAGTGATTCTACCAGCTAAGCTCTTCTCTATGTGTCCCTTAGCAACATTAAATGTATGTATTGTATTTATATTAGATTTTTGCAAGCAACTTCAGCATAGTTTATCTACCAGTAGTCCATGGAATAAACAAACTGATTTGGGTAGGTTTAATGTAGGTATTAAGACATTTTTAGGAATTTTGTTGGATTAATAATTTAGGCTTTCAAAAGAGCATATGTTCAGATAAAAGGAGGTCAATTTAAGGAATAGTTTAACATTTTTAAAACATTTGGTTTGCTTTACTTGTTCATTTAATGGGTACTTGTAGAGGTAATAGCTTCTTTTATTTAATCACAGAAACACACTTGAATGTGAAGTCAGGTCATATAAGGTTGTACTGACACAGTAATACTATGAGAGCTGAATGTAACGTTGGTGTCTCTCCTAAAGCAGTTAAATCTACACCTAATGCTGTACACACGTTCTTTCCCTTGTTGTTAATGCTGCTGCTGTTCTGGTAATTCTTTGGTGGGTTTGATTGCTATGGCTTTCTCTGTATGGGTAATTAGTTCTCAACTACCAAAGGAGGACAGCCGGAAACGCACACACATTCACACACAGGTGGAAGTGGTGCCTCCGTCATAGGTCTCTTTCTCTTTTCAAAGTCCCAAAAAGGAAGAAAGGAGAGTGAAAAAGAATGTGTGTGTGTGTGTGTGTGTGTGTGTGTGTGTGTGTGTGTGTGTGTGTGTGTGTGTGTGTGTGTGTGTGTGTGTGTGTGTGTGTGTGAGCGATCCAAAGCCAGACTTTTAGGCAAAGCTTATCCTCTACAGCTCTCTGACAAAACCACACATGGACATACACAGGCAAGCGCAGCCATCTGCATCTCCCCCAGAGTTCTGAGATAAAACACTCATTTTAAAATGCTGCAAACCAACAAAGTTGGGATGTTTCTATAAAGCCTAAAAAACTCAATCCGATCTCTCTTTATTTTCTAGTTTATAATAGAAGACATGAAGCAGCAGCAAACCAACAAACACAGCAACCTGCACCGTGAAGACCAGCACATCACTGTGGAGGAGCTGTGGAAGGGCTGGAAGACCTCTGAAGGTAAAGCAAGAGAAGTAGAATAGACTTTACTGTCATTACACAAGCTTGTGTACACAGAATTTGCTGTGCCGTACCTGAATATAAAAGTACAAAGTAATAAATACACAAATAAATACTCTAACATACGTTCGTGCACAGTCATCCCAGTCAATAAATATATGAACAAGCCTGTTAAAAGCATGTAAACCGTATTGCACGGGTTGCACATATAGTTCATGACACCATGGTGGGGAAATGTTTGATTTTGTTCAGTTCAATGATGGCTTTTGGATAAAAACTGTCCCAATGTATCTGCCCCACGGTCACTAACACAAATGCCTCTACATTTTCTGTCCTACATACAAGATGATACAAGAGAAAATAAAAAAATAAAAATTATAAAGAATAACAAACATACATAAAATATAAGCTAAATTCCCAGTACCCCAATTACAAGTTTTGTTTGTTGGGAGAATCATTTATTCACAGCAGTCCCATCTTACCTTCCCCAGGCTGCATAAAGAGCAAGGGACACACATTACTACATAAATATACCAGATGACATGACAGGTGTGGTTTCAAATAAGTAATCAGCAGCAGGTAAGTCATCCTCTTGATGTGGTGGTTTCATAAGCCATCTTCAATGACGATCCCTTTGGCAGGATCCTTGTCAGCACTGAAAGTGACTTTTTACCAATTCTCTAAAAACTCAAGTGACCTTTTGCTTCAAGGGCTGCAGGAGAATGTCAACAATGATGTACACTCAAGGTCATATTGCTCCACAGAATGTAACGGAATAATTTAGTGATATAAAAGTATAAGTAAGCAGATGGTCATTTAGGGTTAAGGGCTTATTTATTCAAGGGAACCATCTGTGATTCTGAGTAAATGATAATTCAGTTACTGCTATTATAATTATTAGAAAGCTTGTGGCAAGTGCTTTTCATTTTATTTTTGCTTGTAGATGTAATTATATTATTGCAATTAATACATCTTCAAAAAGTTGTTTCCCCCATGTTCCTCTCCTTTTCCTGTTTGAATTTCAGATGGGGACATCATTTGACCCAGAGTCCTCTTCTTCTTTTTTTTAACACATCTGTGGTTTATCCTCAAACACAGTACTTTAGGTACTTTTTAAGATTACGATTTTACACCAAAAAACATTGTGAAATTAATAAGCATCGTGATACAGTAGGTTCAACCAGTGGTCAATGTGTTGTTAGAGGATTACCAAAGAGTTATTCCCCTCTAAATGTCTCAGATGGTTTTATTTGAATAACTGTTCAAAGAGGTAAAACTTGACAATATTTCATAAAAGCAAAGATTAAAGAAAGCCCCCCAAAACAAGTATAAATTTGTTTATCTTATGACCTTTTGGAGGGGGTCCGACCCCTAGGTTGGGAACCAATGGATACAACTGCCTAATGGTATATAAAGTAGTTAAAACTAGCTCCACCTTGACCAGATACAACAGCAACATTCTGCTTAAGCAAAGATGCATTTGTTAACCTACCTAATGATAAAACATATAATGTATCAGTCACAGGGACTTTTACTTGTTTTATTGGTACTTAAGTACTTACTTACTGAAGTAAAGGACCTTATTATTTCTAAATATAAGATAAAAGCATCAGCAAAGTGCTTGACATCAAAGTAATGATGTTAATCGTTTCCCTTTTCTGTCTCCTGATTCAGTCCACAACTGGACCGTGGATCACACAGTGCAGTGGCTGAAGGAGTCGGTGGAGCTGCCGCAGTATGAAAAGCACTTCCGGGACTTCCGGGTCACGGGGAACACTTTACCTCGGTTCGTACCGCTTACCTCACACAATTCCCTCTTCTCACTTCTCAGTTTGTACATCCTCGATTCCTTTCCTCGCCTCCTCTCTTCGCGTCATAGTCCCTCCTGCCTGAGATGTGAGCGGAGGAGGCAAAGGAAGAGACCTGAGGAGAGAGGAGTCAAGGCTACAGGCATTTAACGAAATGAGACAGCCGTGCTTAGGAGCCGTCATTTTAAAGCAATGTCAGTGAAATATGATGTCTGGCACAGCTGATGGTTTGTATACTCCAGCTGTATGTGACGCCTCTTTTATCAACACGGGTGCCAAAATAACTTCCGCAGTGGCTATACCTGTGCATCCTCGCTCATAGCTCCTCTCTCCTCGAGATGCATTTAGGGAATTGAGACATCCTTCAAGATGGGGCCCGGAGATCGATTTCCGGGTCACAGGCAGGAGGACGGAGGAAAAGAGGAGGCACAAAATAGAGACGAATGTCTTACTCACTTCGTCGCTTACAGGAGCAGTGCATTCCTGTTCTCCTTTAGTGACGCTGATAATAAGATAACTATTCATTATAATTGTTCTGTTGACAGATGTTACAAGTGCTTCATGTCATTTCTTTTCCTCTAAATGAGATGTTTTGCTTCACTGTTGGTGAGCAGTGAAGTGTGTTTATGAGCAGCAACACTATTAAGAGCTCTGTTACAATACCCAAAGGCACCTTCAGTTTTCATTACTCTGTTTAATGCTGCCCACTGCTGGTCATAAAAGGCAACACACGGGGAAAAAGACAGGTAGATTGCTCACCTCAGTGTCTTCGTTCCTTTATTGTTGTTTTAGAAAAGGTTTCTTACTGCTTGTAGACATTTTATTTTCAAGGCCAGATCACTTGTCGTCACAATGCAATCTGTAAATGTTATTTTTTTTTTTTCCCCAGAGTGATGTGCTTGACTTTTCCTGCCCACTGTATAGTTAATCCAAATGTCTTAGTTTAGTATTTCAAAGCTTGTAGAATATACCCAAAATTCCTAGTAAAGATGAAATTGTTAACAAAGTAATCTCAGTGCCGACATCACAGAAGAAAATCAGACGTTGGTGGGGCACTCGTGGAATGTGACTTGCTGCAAACTGCATGTACGGCATGAGTAGACAGAGGGATGGGCGGCTTGGTTATTGAGGGGTTTCATGTTACGCCACAGGGCCCATTGGCGCTGACTCATGAAGTGATGTCAGAGCAAGGGGGTACAGTTTCCACAGGCTGCCATGTTGTCTGAGTCTTTAAGATGGTGGTAGTGGTGGTGGTGAGACAACGTCAATAAAAACACTTCACTTACATGTTTGCTCTTTAACCACCCTTCCAATTTCAGCAGCAGAGAACACTTTTTCTCTTGTGTTCAAATTCTTTTAGTGTCAAAACAGACTGGCATCAGGTCTATTTTAGCTGCATTTTCTACAAATCAGATCACTCGCCTCGTTAATACCCTAATAAATTGGAAAATGTTCATTAGGCTTAGTAAATGCTCCCCTAAAACTGCAAAACTTTAATTATCATATACATACTGATGCATTGGTATTACTGATATGAGTTCCTATAATGTTTTATTCAGTCTGCAACCTTTAACACCATCCACAATGTTTATCATTACATAATGTTACAACCCTAAAAGAAATTCTGTTACAACACATTAAAAAATGCTAAAGAGTTACAGACAAATACTTAGGACAGATCTAATGCACAATATACACTAAATCGTTCAAATCTGACTGTAGGAAGTCACTCAATATTCAATGCAGATTTTTCTTTTTCTCCATATTTCAGAATAGCGGCAAATGAACCGTCGTTTATGTCGATGCAGCTGAAGATATTAGACCAGCGGCATAAACAAAAACTAAACCTAAAGGCACTAGATGCAGTGCTTTTTGGCCCTCCTCTCCGTAAGTATGCAACATATTTCAAAACCAAAGACATATCAATTAGACCATTGCTATTCATGAATAACAGCTTTGACATTTGTTGTGCCCATACTCTCAGTTGTTGCAGCCAGAACAATTACATGAAACAGCATTTGCTAAAAGCCACCTATCGTTTCCCGTTCCTCTGTCCCTCCGCAGGTCCACAACATAACTTGATGAAAGACTTTGTCCTGATGGTTTCCATAGTGATTGGTGTCGGGGGCTGCTGGTTTGCTTATGTGCAGAACAAGTGCAGCAAGGTACACATTTCTCAGATGATGAAGGATCTGGAGAGCCTGCAAAATGCTGAGCAAAGCCTGTTAGACCTACAGAGCCGGTAAGAGAAGCAAACGTTTCAGATGTGCACATATATAATGAGATAGGGAAAGAAATGGAGCTTAGATTTTCCCTTTCTTAGCTTCTCCACCCTGTGTAGAAATTCTGCATGTTAACATTTGACTAAATCTACATTTTGTGTTTTTCCTCTCATCTCCCAGGCTGGAAAAGGCTCAGGAGGAGAACCGGACGGTGGCCGTAGAGAAGCAGAACCTCGAGCAGAAGATGAGGGATGAGATCAATGGGGCCAAAACAGAGGCTCACAGGCTTCGAGAGCTGCGAGAGGGCGCTGAATGTGAACTCAGCCGGCTCAAATATGCTGAGGAAGAGCTAGTACAGGTAGGGCTTCCCAGACTGCCTATTGCCCCTGAATGCCTCTGGGAAAACAGATGTATCATTATTCAAACGTTAAAATGCACCATATCTCCATATTCTACTGAAATGGTCAGTATATTCACTGTATATGCATGTAAATGTATTCATTACTGCTGCTAGAACACCTTGAAATAAAAGGATACATTATTCGTCTTGTTAAATTCCACAAAATACCTCCTTTGCATAACAACAAGATGTTTCCATTACTTATCACATCAAAAATACAGCAACTATATGTCAGAGAGAGTTTCTCTCTGTAATGAGTTCTCGACTCGCAGACGAGCCAGTGTTGGTCTGATTTTTACACAGTAAATGCAGTTCATTTGAAATTCGCCCCAAACTTAGAGCATTTGCTAAATGATCTCGTGGGAAAAGTTTTAAAATATTTGACAGGTAATTTAACCCGACCCTGGACGCTGTTGCTCCTGTGTAGGTGCGAAAGGCCTTAAAGCGAGCAGAGAAGGAGATGCATTCGGAGCGCTCGGTGCCTGAAGCTCTCCAGAAGTGGCTCCAGCTCACACATGAGGTGGAGGTTCAATACTACAACATCAAGAAACAGAATGCTGAGTTTCAGCTGTGCATCGCCAAAGACGAGGTAACTTAATTTATTGATTTATTCATTATAACATAGGATTATAAAGCAGGTAGGGTTGGTTAGCAATGTTTTACACATTACAAGGTGTTGAGCTTTATGTGATGTGTGATGTTCAGCATGCTCATGGAAATTACCGAGTGAAAAGAGGTCAAGCAGAGAATTTGACTGTATTTAAATTTGAATTGTGGAATGAATGTATTTGATTTCAGGTACTTAATAAATGTTAATAATTGTGTGAATTTGAAAAAGATCACCTTACCTTAGGTTTGACTTTTCTAAGACACATATCCATAGCTGTAAGAGACTTTAATGTCCTGGGTGTTGACTGGCAGGAGACAACTTAATATAAAAAGCTGCCAAAATCAGACCCTACCCTCATCGCTTTCACAAACTAAAGTACACAGAGCAGTGCCTTGCTCATCTCTTTTTGTCTCCACGTGGTAAAAGAGCACTGAATCATGTTTACTGATACTATCAAATGCTGGGCTGCAGGTAGAGCTCAGCACATTAGTCTGCTCTCTCATAGACAGCCAGTATTGTTTAAAAGCAGTGTAATGACAGTAAAAGTAGTGTAAAATATTACTAGTGTACTATTTTGGCAGGTCAACTTAAGAGTGACGTGGATCCAGTCTTCAGCTGAACACCTAAAATGGAGAAATGGAGACAACGGAAGTTGAATGTGAATCAGGAAATTTTAAAGTAGTTTTAATCACATTTCAAGCCATTGGATTAAAGTATGATTTCAAACTTACATTTTTTCTAAATCAACATATAACTATGTTTTATTCTGGCATTAACAGCAGAATTAATATAATGAATGGTTCCATTTTTCAAATTAGTTTTTTAAATTTTTCTTACTTTCTGGCCAAACTTAGGCTGCAAATTCACATCAAACCTTCAAGTTGGGGTGGACTAAAAACAACTTTTTTGATTAATGAGTTGACATCAGCCACGTTTCTATTTGTTGTGACCTGAAATCAGGCCTGTTGAAGAGCTGTTTACAAGCCTGAGAGCCTCATTAGTCCGGGTTACGGAAGAATTCTTTGGGGCCATGCCCGGCTTTTCCACCTGGTTTTAGATGCAAATTCCATTTGATACAAAAACAACACTATCAGGAACCCTTAAAAAACTTTTATAATTGAATTACAGCGGACTAATAATAGATACATGTTTTGTGTGTTTTTTTTTTAATTAGGCAGAGAAAATAAAGAAGAAAAGAGGTTCTGTGTTTGGAACCCTTCATGTAGCTCACAGCTCATCACTGGATGAGGTGGACCACAAGATACTAGAAGCAAAGTAAGAAATGTAACACACACACACACACACACACACACACACACACACACACACACACACACACACACACACACACACACGATGTTCAGATGTCATGTTCAAGATATTGATGATGATCAATATGTCACTAAGCACAGCAGCTGTAGTGTTGTTTGCAGTGTGTATTACTTTTAGATGTATATGAATATATGGCATGTACTAGTCAGAATCTGCTGATAGATATAATTAGGCTTTTGGTGCCATTTTACAGCAAATTTGCGTTGTTTGTTCAGAGCTTAAATTCTTTAGTACTCACCTTATTAGAACAAACCCAAGCACTGACAATATCTGACTGTGTTATGTCAAGTTTACACATTTGACCACATAATGCTTTTACATTTCTTAGGTAGATACCCAAACTTTTATTCCAGATATATTTAATAAAGTCTTGTATAATCCATGCTCTGGCACTGAGATAAATAATTAATTTGTGTTTTTAAAGCCAAAAAGGAAAAGGAATGACATTAAAGAGAGAACAAAGTTGAATCTTCTGCATGACTACTTCAATAGGCACAAGTCCAATATCCTAATATAACCAGCAGGCTTGTTTGCCAAAACTCTCTAAATCCTGACGAATCAAAGCAAAGCCGGTTCTCGCTGGGTCTGAAACAGGATCACTCTAACGTTTGCTCAATACAAGTGTACAGTACCCCCTCCTCACTCACTGGTGTTTTTTTTAGGAAAGCCTTGTCAGAGGTAACGGCATGCCTGAGGGAGCGGCTGCACCGCTGGCAGCAGATTGAGAAGCTTTGCAACTTCCCTGTGGTCAATAACTCTGGGCTGCCGAGCCTGACGGCCAGCCTCTACTCAGACCACAGCTGGGTGGTCATGCCACGAGTCTCGGTGCCTCCCTACCCCATCGCAGGAGGAGTGGATGACCTGGACGAGGACACGCCTCCCATCATTCAACAGTTTACATGTGAGTGAGACGACAGAGGATTTTGCGACTGCATAAATTAATACATAAAAATGTAGTGAAATAAAATGATATCGCCGTTTTCTCCTCCTTGACTTTTCCCCAGCGGCCACAATGATCCGGCCCTCGCTGAACCGCAGCAGCAGCCTGTGTCGTTCCCGCCGTAGCCTGCTGAGCTCTCCGCAGTCCTCAATGATGTCCCCAGACCCCGACCTGCTGTCCATGGCCAGCTCGTCCCTCTCCTATCGCCACGAGGCAGACGACGAGCACATCATGTTCAGCTCGGATAGGAGGGGGTATGTAGCGGTGGCCGGAACGCCGCGGAATGGTTTTACAGTTTGGACTCACAGGTGTTTTATTCAGACATTCACACTGATGATTTACGCTTGGGGGTTAAACAGCGCCATTTGTTACTGGGTCTAGTATGTATTACCTCTACTGGAACCTGCACCATAATTAGTTGATGTGTAACATAATTAATTAGCAAGGTCTTGCAAATGCAGGATCTTCTGTCCACTTTAATTCCTGCAGTTTGTCCCTTTGCCTTACTAATGTGTCAGTAAAGACTAAACCCCAAGAAAACTCAAAAAGTTATATTCATGTTAAATGGTTAAATGGTAGTCAGTAATTAACGAAAAAACATTTAGCAAAACAAAAAAACAGCAAGATTTTTAATCGTTTTAAATGTGTAACTTTGAGGACTTGAGCACCTACAGGATACGTTTTAGTTTTGCATTATTAAATAAGAAGCTCTTGGGAATTGATGCCCAAACTACTTATTGTAGTAAAGCGCTAGGATATATGACATAATGCAATAATGGGACAAACTATAATTTCAGCCTCTCAATATTGAGAAATGTCACAGAATCTTGGTACTTTCTAACAAATTTAGTTTGCTTTGGGACCAACTATCTAGTGCCCTTTGTGCATTGTGTACAGTATGTACCCGGTCATCTCCAAGTTCCCATTAAGTACAGAGCACACAGGAGACTATACCGCACATGGCACCCTCAATATATCCCCAGAGACCGACCAGTGCTCCTGTGCTGTAAAAAAAATTAACTAGCCCCAAGTTTTTTTTTGTTAAATAGTTTATGGTAATTTGATTAAGTGTAGAAAGTGTTAGAAGTAGAAACAGACACAAGGCCCCTCTACAAGAAAGGGCCACACAATTGCAACTTCTCCTTCAGTTTATATTGTGCTTAAGTTGTACAAATTTCCTTAAAAATGTGCAGTTGGCCTAATAATATTACCACAACCAGTTGAAATGAAATTAACCAGTTCAATTCAGTTCAGTTCAATTAACCATTCATATGATTATTTTTCAGATTTTGCTCCTTGGTGAGCTGTAAAAAAAAAAAATCCACTCGGAATGGAGGTCCACGCTAATCTCCATGCCAAATTAGCTGCGTTTTGAAAACTTTAAAATTACAGAAAGACATTTTTGTCAAACCTTTTATTATTTAGGAAACTATTGATTGCTCTCATTTGTTTGCCTATCTGAGTTGTGACCGTGGTACATCTGTACTCCTCTCTCAGGGAATCGGCTCAGGAGGGCAGCTCCGACACAGACTCTCTCAACTCCTCCATGGGCCGAAAACAGCTGCACAACCCTTGCACACCGGGCTCGGACACCCTGTACCGCAAGATCTCCCGCGAGGAGCTGCTGCTGTTCAGCCAGAGTTCGGAGCTTCCTGCGTCTAACCCCGCCACGTCCCACACCAGCAGCAGCAGCAGCTGCAGCAGTCTCAGGGACTCCACGCCTCCTCCTCCTCCCACTGCGGCCTCCACCCCCTCCGGCCCACCCTCCACCTCGCCTTCCCCGGCCTTGGAGCACCACCCGTTTACACAAAGAGGCTCGCCTGACCTCACCCGTGTTATACCCGAGTCCCAAAGTCTAACCTTCTCACAAGGGAGCGTCACCTCTCCCACGGGCAAGGGCATGTACAACGGCATCCTGGAGAAGTCCTACAGCTACGGCCAGCTGCCCGCGAGCATGCTGCCCAATGTGGGGCGTAACACATCCCTTACCTCCTTGGACTCGGAGGGCCGGAGCGTGGGAAGGGAAACCAAGCTCCAGAGCACCTCCTCCCAGGACTCCAGCGACAATGGAGAGAAAATCAAGCGCTCCTCCTCTAAAATCAAAAGCTTATTTAAGAAGAAAAAGTAAAAGTAAAACCTGCAGAGTGAGATAGTGTATGAGAGAGGGAGAGAGAGAGAGATACATTAAATATAAAGAGTTGTTTTTGCCCTAATACAAAAAAAAAATGGACATCACTGTAAGCTAAAACATTGAATTTTCTCTCATATTTTCTTCTTTTGGTCATCAAAGATGGAATGTAGCTCAGTCTGTGTGTAGTTAAACACCTCAGACTGGTAGCCTTATTTTTCAATAATGCCTTTTTATTTAGTTTACTCGCAGCCTCACAGGGAAACCTGCAAAGGTCAAGGAAAAGTCAATAAAAGGTCAAAGGTCATGATAGTTGTCATCCAAACAGCCAAAACACATGACCTGTTCACTGTTTTCTATTCATTTTGGTTTGAACCAAAAAGTCACTCTGTGTAAGGGTCTAAAGGTGAAGTCCATAAATGTGTATTGTTTAGTACAGAATGATGTTTGCTGTCACTACTGAAAGTATTTAAATCACACTTTCAGTAGTGACAGCATCACATGCATATCACCAAGAAAAACAGGTCATAAGATTTCTTAAAAACACAATTTCGTCAGTTTCTTTCCAAAGTGTCCTAGCTCAGATTATGGATTGCATCTTGCAAAGTGTTTAAGGTCCCTAACTCATGTACTTGATTAATTTTCTTCTTCAAAAAAAAAAAATCCTGCTAAGTTTGTTGCACTACTGCTTTCCTGGTATTTTGGGAAGGAGCCGCTGCTTGCGGAGTACATATTGAATAAAGATATAGAGATGAGAGAAATACATGGGCAGCGACAGTGGAGATGCAGCACATAATGCCAGAGCCAAAATTATCTGATGCGTCTTCAATGCCACTACTTATTGATCTTTCAATATATATAAATAAATAAATAATATATATATATATATATATATATATATATATATATATATATATATATATATATATATATATATATATATATATATATATACTTTGTTTTCACACAATTATGTTACTATAGATGTTTTTGAATAGATTTATATTGGTGGGGGTTCCTACTGTATGAACTGATCTTTACTGAAAAAAGTTTATTGAATATGCAGATTTAACCCGCACCAGTGATTTTCCCTGTAATCTAGCTGTCTCTTAATACTTGATTTACTGTGTCCTGTAGCCATACCAACATACCATTTCCATTCTTTGTCTTAAATACCCTGTCTCCTTGTAACATTTGGTGTCACTGCCAGATTTTGGTCAAATTCTTTGTGCAAATAATTCTTTTTGTGGTTGGAGTGCCATGTTAATGCCGCATTTAAGGATACAGGAGTGCCAGGAAGTGACAGCCTCTGCTGTACGGTGACTATGTGGCCTCTACCATCTTTGCCTCATGTTTTTATTTATTTTTTTAAAGACAAACACTAAGGATTATCTGTTCATTAATGGAACTATTTGATCCAGAGCTGGTTGTTACACCAACACCTGCCCCCCTACCACACACTAAGCTCGAAGCAGACCCATGCAATACGGCCCTGTTCCTGTTCCTCACCTCTGGGCCCGCACTGATGTCAAGAGCTCCTGCTTCACACTGTGATTTCTGCCTTCTTCCCTTCATCCCGGACCTGGCTGTCCCTGCTGCAGTTTAACACGACGGGGGTGACACAATGAAATGTCAGGAGGGGGGGGGGTGCCTTGTACGAGGTGTGTCTGGGTGACAGGACGACACGAGGATCCAGTGGCTTCTGTTTTAAAAGGAAAAAAAAATATATATATTTAGAAGATTGTGGCAATACAGCACACAATGAAGGAAATAGAAGACAAAATTGCAAGACGAGGATATATGAATGTTTACGAGACATTAGGGTTTTTTTGCAAACATTTTGTGTGTGAATATTTGTATACTGTAGAAGAATTAATAAAAAAAAAAAAAAAAAAAAAAAAAAAGGATGGCTTTGGAGATGTTTCAGAGTCATGTTTGCTGGTTGGTTCATAGTTTTCTAAATATTTGGAAACAAGTAGATTTTTTGGAGTTAATAATTCATTAACTGCTCTATGTAATTGTCACTGAGCAAATGCATCAACATTCTCAGAATCTCTTAACTTGAGCCGTGACTTGTTTCCTACAGAAACTCATCCTGGCCCTCCATTTGGAGCCCACATCCTCTTCACAGCAGAGCGCAGAAGTGTGGGGGAAAACATTCTGACACCCCATTTGTCTTGGGAGTGGGGAAACAGTGATACACAGAAAAAAGGCATGCATGATTGCTTTATCAATATAAAGTGAACGTGATGAAACTTGAGTTGATGGTTCATCAATTCGGTACACTAGGAGGGGAGCGGGACCGTCTGCCGGTGATGAATGTGTTGTTTGGGCATTACTGTACACAGCTACAGCCTTTCCCACCGGCCAACCTTATTGGCCCCCACCTCGTAGTTGCAGTTACTGAGTTGGCCACATGGTGTCAGCAGCGCATCAAGCAACCACATGAGCCACTCCCTGCAAGTGAAAAGCTACAGTGTCAGTGGATGTTCGATTAAGACTGACCGACCGGAATCAGAAGGTTTATAGTAAGAGCTTTCATGGACGTAGGATTAGCCAAAACATCATCTTGTTTCCCCGCTGCCCCTTTGAAATTGACTTCCTTTAAGCACATAACCTTAAATAATACACCATCATATCCAAATCACAGATATCCAGCCCAGTTAATCCAATATACGATGAACAAATTATCCAACATTGCAAAAATATGTAGGCTATTCAATTAGTTCGTTCCCTTCCAAAGCTTTACATTTTCAAATACAGGTCACACTACATCAAAGGTACATTCCCCAGCAACAAGTCAGAAACAAATCAGGAACTAATTGCTAATTAGTGTGAAGTCCAGCCGTAACATTGAGACGGCCGCACCAATATTTTTCGTCTCTTCCACAAGCTGCTCTGTTTCGCTGGCTCCAGTTGGTATAATCATATACACCCCCTACATTTCGGTGAGTTGAAAACGTTAATTGTCTTTCTTTTTTTTTGCGTTTTGTGTTGGGTTTTCCCGTTCGTCGTGGAGAAATACCTTTGGTGTACCAACTCCATCGAGTGGCCGCTCAGCTCAATGTCCGTTACTTCTCAACAGAAACTTTCCTTCCGTTATGTTATTGGTAGGCTACTGTATGCAAAATACGTTGCAATTCATGTTGCTTCATATTATTGCTGTATCAAGGCCACACAATATTGTCATGTCTGTTTGAATCTGTACTGTAATTAATATATATATTTATTTTTACAAATAGGCTACTTACACAACTTTTTTTTTAATATAGGCTGCGGCACCTGTGGTGTCATGATGGTGTTCACCTTCGTGAGGACTATGATGGACATACTGGCATATTTGATATGGCAGACGTCATAGGCTACTCTGTATTATACGTGCATATTAGTCCTTTTCCTGTACCAACGATGTTGCTGTACAAAACGTCGCAAACCAAACTACAGCCAGTGTGCAAAAGCCAGCATCCCACCTGCTGCCCTTCCACAGTTGCCGGTTAAGCTCCAGGTGATTAGGCTACTGCTGCGATTTAAGGTTATTTGTTATTACCACGTACCCAATCATATTCCCTTTCATCATCAAATCAAGAGCTCAGTGTTTCCATTTTCTTACCTATTTTGCAAATTTCTAGATACAAGACGGAGATGTCTGGATCGTCAGTGATGGCTACCAGCACATTTGGCAAAAAAGATTTTCCAGGTAGATTTCTTGCATAGATACATTCTGATCCTTTTTTATGTTTACACAAATTCTGCATTTATTTTTTACAACAAGTTATCGTCCAACATTGTTCAATTCTGGTCACAGGATGTAATACCATCTTTCATGACTGTTAAAAAGTTTGCATTTCTGCCCCAAAGTGATGATACACTGACAACATGCTATGACATGTAGACCTATGTATGACTTTTTTTTTACAGCTAATTTTATCACACCTATCACTTTTTCCTGACTTTTTATGAATTCTTTCTGACATACTTTGACTTTTTTTCCTGACAAATTATGACTTTTTATGTCTATATAGTATATATAGTATTTTGAAAAATGTCACTAAAACATATAGCATGTTGAAAAGCATCACTAAAACATATAGTATGTTGAAAACGTAGTTGTTTAGTATGTTGAAAAAAGTCACAAAAACGCCATATGCCGTATGTTAAAAAAAGTCGTATGTTGAAAAAAGTCGCAAGTCATAGTAAAAAAAAGTGGTCAAATAAGTCACATTGCACAGGTACATGTACTGAGAAAACAAAATGAAGGTTAGCATCGAGCCAGAAGTTCATAAAGCAGTAAAGTGGAGAGTATGTACAGCAACATAGAAGAAAATATAATACAAACAATATGTGGAATAGACAGTAAGGGGTGTAAATACACTGGCTATATACAGTATGAGCAGAATGAACAGTATTACTGTAACAATGTGTCAACACTGTCACCAAAGTGCAGAGTTCAGCAAAGTGAAGGGGAGGAACCTAATCTTAAAATATGTTATTGTATAGTATGTCGGAAAAATGTCATAGTATAGTATGTTGAAAAAATTCATAGTATAGTATGTCGAAAAAAGTCAGTGTAGTATGTCGAAAAAAGTCAGTATAGTATGTCGGAAAAAGTCAGTATAGTATGTCGGAAAAAGTCATAATACAGTATGTCGAAAAAAAGTCATAGTATAGTATGTCGAAAAAAAGTCATAGTATAGTATGTCGAAATAAAGTGATAGTATAGTATGTCAAAAAAACTGGTAAAAAGTCATAGTATAGTATGTTGAAAAAAGTCATAGTATGTCAAAAAAACTGGTAAAAAGTCATAGTATAGTATGTTGAAAAATGTGGGAAAAGTCATAGTATAGTAGGTCGAAAAAAATCATAGTATAGTATGTCGAAAAATTAGAAAAAAAATTCATAGTATAGAATGTTGAAAAAAGTGGATAAAAAGTCATAATATGGTATGTCGAAAAAGGTCATAGTATAGTGTGTTGAAAAAAGTCATAGTATAGAATGACGGAAAAAAACAACGTATAATGTGACGAAAAAAGTCAAAGTGTAGTAGGTCGAAAAAAGTCGAAAAAAGTCATAGTATAGTGTGTCGAAAAAAATAATTTTATGGTAGGTCGATAAAAGCGGAATAAAAGTCACAGTATAGGATGTCGCAATAAGTCATAGTATAGTATGTTGAAAAAAGTGGAAAAAGTCATAGTATAGTATGGCAAAAAAAGTCATATTATAGTAGGTCGAAAAAAAGTCGTAGTATAGTATGTAAAAAAAAAAAGTGATAGTATAGTATGTCGAAAAAAGTCGTAGAATAGTATGTCGAAAAAAAGTCATAGTATAGTATGTCGATAAAAGTGGAATAAAAGTCACAGAATAGGATGTCATAGTATAGTATGTCGAAAAAGTCACAAAAACGTCATAGTATAGTATGTTGACAAAAGTCATAGTGTAGTATGTTCAAAAAAGTCATAGTGTAGTAGGTCGAAAAAAATCATAGTATAGTGTGTCGAAAAATTTGAAAAAAAATTCATAGTATAGAATGTTGAAAAAAGTGGATAAAAAGTCATAATATGGTATGTCGAAAAAGGTCATAGTATAGTATGTCGAAAAAAGTGGAAAAAGTCATCAGAATCAGCTTTATTGGCCAGGTTTGCGTAGACAAATGAGGAATTTGTCTCCAGTAATCTTTGCTCTCAAAGTACAACACTTAACATATTAAGAATAAAAACAGATGACGGTAAGAATATAAAAAATTGTGTACAGTATAACAATACAATAGAATTTACAAAGGAGAGGGAAGCAATAGTCCAATATCGGTCAATAGACTGAGATTTTAGGATTTAAATATGAGTACAGTGCAAGGCAGAACAGTGCAATGGCAATATATTAATAACAATATTGTAATTGTAGGATAGAAATAGAACAGTGGTGGTTGACTTTGTCCTGTGTGAGGGTGGGGGCTATTTCTGAGTGTTCAACAGAGTGACTGCTTGGGGAAAGAAACTGTCTCTGTGTCGGCTGGTTTTGGCGAACAGTGCCCTGTATCCCCTACCAGAGGGAAGGAGGTTGAACAGTTTGTATCCAGGATGTGAAGGGTCTGCAGAGATTTAGCTTTTCCTGACCCTGGACGGGTACAGGTCCTGGATGGAGGGAAGGTCAGTTCCAATGATCCTCTCTGCAGCCCTAATTGTCCATTTCAGTCTGGCCCTATCCCGTTTGGTGGCTGACCCAAACCAGACAGTGATGGAGGTGCAGATGACAGACTGATGGCTGAGTAGAAAGTGAGCAGCTCCTTAGGCAGATTAAACTTCCTTAGCTGTCGCAGGAAGTATAACCTCTGTTGGGCCTTTTTTTGGACAGAGTCAATGTGGGGAGACCATTTTAGGTCCTGTGAGATGGTTGATCCCAGGAACCTAAAGGAATCCAAAGTGGCCACTGTGTCGTTCTGGATGGTGAGGGGTTGGAGTGGGGGGGAACTTCTCCTGAAGTCCACTGTCATCTCCACAGTCTTCTTGGGGTTATAGAATGTCGGAAAAAGTGGATAAAAAGTCATAGTATGGTATGTCGAAAAAGGTCATAGTATAGTTTGTCGAAAAAAGTCATACTATAGTATGTCGAAAAAAAATATAGTACAAATTATGTGGAAAAAAAAATCATACTATATAGTATGTCAAAAAGTCATAGTATAGTATGTTGAAAAAAATATAGTACGAATTATGTCGAAAAAAGTGGAAAAAGTCATATTATAGTATTTCGAAAAATTACAAAAAAGTCATAGTATAGAATGTCGAAAAAAGTGGATAAAAAGTCATAGTATGTCGAAAAACGTCCCAACAGCGTCATAGTATAGTATGTCGAAAAATAATTAGAATAGTATGTCGAAAAAAAGTCATAGTATATACATACTATACATATTACATACTATACTATGACGTTTTTGTGACTTTTTTCGACTTACTATTCTACGATTTTTTGGACTTTTTTCGACATACTATACTATGACGTTTTTGTGGCTTTTTTCGACGTAATGTACTATGAAGTTTTTGTGAGTTTTTCCAATATACTATACTATGACTTTTTTTTGAAAAACTATTGTATGACTTTTTTTCGACATACTATGATATAACTTTTTTCGACATACTATACTATGAATTATTTTGGACTTTTTCCAACACACTGACTTTTTTCGCCATAATATACTATGACTTTTTGTGACTGTTTTCGACATACTACTATGACTTTTTTGAAATACCATACCATGACATTTTTGTGACTTTTTTCGACGTACTATAACATGCGTTTTTTTCGACATACTATTCTAGGATTTATTTTCGACAGAATATACTATGACGGTTTTGGAAACTTTTTTCCACATGCTATGATTAAAAAATTATAGAATAGTATGTCGAAAAAAGTTACAAAAAGTC